>JADRCD010202396.1:18772-62843 GCA_019843815.1 Montemys delectorum | reverse complement strand
TTTCTTTCTTTCTTTCTTTCTTTCTTTCTTTCTTTCTTTCTTTCTTTTTGTTATTAGATATTTTCTTTATTTACATGTAAATTTCTCCTTTCCCAATTTCACCTCCCCAAACCAACCAAACAAACAAATAAACAAGCAAGAACAACAAGAACAAATCCCTGTTGCCTCCCCCCTCCCCATCCCTGCCACCCCACCCTCTCCCACTTATTGGCCTTGGCATTCCCCTATACTGGGGCATAGAACTTTCACAGGGCCAAGGACCTCTCCTCCCATTGATGATTGAATTTGCAATCCTCTACTATACACATACTGCCAGAACAATCAGTCCCACTATGCATAGTCCTTGGTTGGTGCATTTCTTTCTTTAGGGAAGTTTTTTTTTTCTATAATTTTGTTGAAGATATTTACTGGCCCTTTAAGTTGGAAGTTTTCACTTTCTTCTATATTTATTATCCTTAGGTTTGGTCTTCTCATTGTGTCCTGGATTTCCTTGATGTTTTGCGTTAGGATCTTTTTTCATTTTGAGTTTTCTTTGACTATTGTGTCAATGTTTTCTATGGTGTCTTCTGTGCTTGAGATTCTCTCTTCTATCTCTTGTATTCTGTTGGTGATGCTTGCATCTATGGCTCCTCATTTCTTTCCTAGGTTTTCTATCTCCAGAGTTGTCTCGCTTTGTGATTTATTAACTGTTTCTACTTCCCTTTTTAGATCCTGGATTGTTTTGTTCAATTCCTTCACCTGTTTGGTGGTGCTTTCCTGTCATTCTTTAAGGGATTTTTGTGTTTCTTCTTTAAGGGCTTCTACCTGTTTACCTGTGTTCTACTGTATTTCTTTAAGGGAGTTGTTTATGTCCGTCTTAAATTCCTCTATCAGCATCATGAGATATGATTTTAGATTCAAATCTTGCTTTTCCAGTGTGTTGGGGTATTTACTACTTTCTGTGGTGAAAGTACTGGGTTCTGATGATGCCAAGTAGTCTTGGTTTCTATTGGTAAGATTCTTGCGTTTGCCTTTTGCCATCTCAAAATCTCTGGTGTTTGATGTTCTTACTGTCTCTGACTGGACGTTGTTCCTCCTGTGCGTCTGTAAGCCTGTGTCACCACACCTGACGTTAGCTCTCCCCTGGTAAGACTCATGCACAGAGGGTTGTGGATAAGCTTTCCCTCTTGGGTGCAGATAAATGAATGAAGGACCCTATCCCAGCTACCCTGCAGCTTCTGTGGCCTGAGCCTCCTGGTTGGTCCTGCCTTAAAATGTAACCAGAGAGAAAATGGCAATCTCACCTGAGTCCCGGTGTCAGAGCACTCCCTGGAGACAAGCTCTCCTCTTGTGGGAATGATGCACAGGGAGCTGTGGAACAGGTGCACCTCCTGGTTGTAGATGGAGGTAGAAAGGACCCTGTCCCAGTCACTGTGCTGCTTCTGTGACCTGTGCCTCCTGGCTGGTCCTGCCTTAGAAAGTCACTCATCTTTATAATACTTATCAAAAGGATAAGGAAAGACACTTCATATTCAGCAAAAGACAAATCTACCAAGAAGAACTCTCCATTCTGAACATTTATGCTCCAAATGCAAGGGCACCCACATTCATAAAAGAAATTCTAATAAAGCTCAAAGCATACAGTGCACCTCACACAATAATAGTGGGAGACTTCAACACCTCACTCTGATCAATGGGCAGATTGTGGAAACACAAACAAAACAGAGACACAGGGAAGCTAACAGAAGTTATAGACCAAATGAATTTAACAGGTATCTATAGAATATTTCATCCTAAAACAAAAGAATATACCTTCTTCTCAGCACCTCATGGTACCTTCTCCAAAATTGAACATATAATTGGTCAAAAAAATAGGCCTCAACAGATACAAGATTGATATCACATGCTTCACATCAGATTACTGCAGACTAAGGATGGTCTTCAATAGCAATGAAAACAACAGAAAGCCCACATACGCATGGAAACTGAACAATGCCCCATTCAATGATAACTTGGTCAAGGAAGAAATAAAGAAAGAACTTAAAGACTTTAAAATTTAATGAAAATGAAGGCACAACATACCCAAAAATTATGGTAAACAATGAAAGCAGTGCTAAGAGGAAAACTCATAGCTCTGAGTGCCTTCATAAAGAAGTTGGAGAGAACATATACAAGCAGCTTAATAGCATTTATGAAAACTCTAGAACTGGCCAGGCAGTGGTGGCACACGCCTTTAATCCCAGCACTTGGGAGGTGGAGGCAGGTGGATTTCTGAGTTTGATGCCTGCCTGGACTTCAGAGTGAGTTCCAGGACAACCCTGTCTCAGTTTACAGAGAAATCCTGTCTTGAGAAACAAAAACAAAAATAAAGATGAAAAAAAAAAAAAACGAAAAAAAGAAGAAAGCTCTAGAACAAAAAGAAGCAAATACACCCAAAAGGAGTAGATAGCAGGAAATAAACTCAGGGCTAAAATCAACCAAGTAGAAACAAAGAGAACTATACACAGAATCAACAAAACAGGAGCTGGTTCTTTGAGCAAATGAACAAAATAGATAAACTCTTAACCAGTCTAACTAGAGGGCACAGAGACAGTATCCAAATTAACAAAATCAGAAATGAAAAATGAGACAATAACAACAGAAACTGAGGAAATTCAAAAACAACATACGATACTACTACAAATGCCTATATTCAACAAAACTGGAAAATCTGGATTAAATGGACAATTTTTTAGACAGATACTAAAAACCAAAGTTAAATCAGGATCAGAAAAACCAAAACCATCTAAACAGTCCCATAACCCCTAAAGAAATAGAAGCAGGCATTAAAAGTCTCTCAACCAATAAAGAGCCCAGGGCCAGATGGGTTTAGTTCAGAACTATATAAGACCCTCAAAAGAGACCTAATACCAATACTCTTCAAACTCTTCCACAGATTAGAAACAGAAGGAACACTACCCAATTCCATGAAGCCACAGTTACACTGCATATTCTCCCTTGGAGATGGAATTTTATCTGTCTAATTGTCACAATTTTCTTTCATAGAGGACTTCATAAGAGATCTTTTTCTACTTCTATCATGTTTGATGTTCCAAATAGATTTTAAAAACTGGTTGAGTTCATATTACTTTTAGCTTCAGAAAATACCATGCATATCTAAGAGGTATTTAAATATTATAAATTATTTTAATGACTTAAAAAAAAAGTAGAGGTCAATTTGCCCTCTTTTACATGCTGACCACCTCTTGAACCAGCACCATTTGTTGAAAATGCTATCTTTTTTTTCACTGGATGGTTTGGCTCCTTTGCCAAAGCTGTGTAGGTTTAATTCATGGTTTTCCTTTCTATTGCTTTAATCTACCTGTCTGTCTTTGTACTACTACCATATGGTTTTTATCACTATTGCTCTGTGGTATAGCTTGAGGTCAGGGATAATGATTCCCCCAGAAGTTCTTCTATTGTGGAGAATGGTTTTTGATATCCTGGTTTTTTTTTGTTGTTCCAGATACATTTGAGAATTGCTCTTTCTATCTCTGTGAAGAATTGAGTTGGATTTTTGTTGGGGATTGCATTGAATCTGTAGATTGCTTTAGGTAAGGTGGTCATTTTTACTATATTAATCTGGCCAATCCATGAGCATGGGAGATCTTTCCATCTTCTGCAGTCTTCTTCAACTTCTTTCTTCAGAGACTTGAAACTTTTGTCATACAGATCTTTCACTTGCTTGGTTAGCATCACACCAAGGTATTTCATATTATTTGTGACTATTGTGGAGGGTGTCATTTCCCTAATTTCTTTCTCATTCTGTTTATCCTTTGAGAATAGAAAGGCTACTGATTTGTTTGAGTTAATTTTGTATCCAGCCACTTTGCTGAAGTTCTTTATCAGCTGTAGGGGTTCTCTTGTTTTTTGGGTTACTTACGTATACTATCATATCATCTGCAAATAGCAATATTTTGACTTCCTCCTTTAAGCCAGAAGATCTTGGGCAGATGTTATATGGACCCTAAGAGAACAAAAATACCACCTCAGACTGTTATTTCCAGCAAAACTCTCAATTACCACAGAGGGAGAAACCAAGATATTCCATGATGAAGCCCAATTTTCACAATATCTTTCCACTAATCCAGCCCTACAAAGAATAATAGAAGGAAAATTCCAACACAAGGAGACAAACTACACACAAGAAAAAGCAAGACACTAATCTTCTCACAGAAAACCCGAACCACACAAGCATAATTCCACCTCTAACAACAAAAATAACAGGAAACAAGCAACAATCATTGCTCTTTAAGATCTCTCTACATCAGTGGACTCAATTTCCCAATAAAAGACATAGAACAGGAGGCTGGATATGAAAACAGGACCTAGTATTTTGCTGCTTATAGGAAACACCTCCAACTTTCATTCTTCTCAATAACTGTTCTAGCATTCTGTTTAGCATTTGCAGAATCTCTCAGAAATCTGATTTTTCTTCCCCTCTACAACACCCTCACTCTGACAAAGAATAGATCCTTATTCTGAACCTTCTTACACAATACTTTCTCACTATTTCGGTGCCAAATTAATTTATGTCTAGCTCCTACCAGTCTTTCCTCTCAGAGGAAGGTAGGTTGCATGCTGCCCACTCTTAGGATCTGCTCACCAGTTAATTATTCTTTTTCCTTTTTGGCTAGAAGTATATGTTGTTAATTCAGTGTCTTGACTAAACACAGAATTTTGGCCCTTTTAAATTCTAGTCCCTTTGGCAAGTCTGTGGTGCTATTTTTTATTTTAATTCTCGCTACTACAAAATACAATGCACTTTAAAAACATTTATTGACCTTTTGAATTACCAGTTCAAATATTTTTTCTGTATATCCTTTCTATCTCTTGCCTGGCATTTAAAAAACCTTGCTTATGATCTCTTTCGCTAATCCTTTTACTGTGGTATTCACATACTGATGTTTTATAATTTATTCTGGCTATTTTCCCCCATCCCATCCGTTTGGGGTGTTAATTAGTCTTTGAATAAGCCCTTTAGTAAATATTGTTTTATTTAAATCTATTATTTTTGATAATTTTATACATTAATACTCTAGTTATCATGTTCACCCCATTTCCTTCAAACCCCTCTTTTGTCCATGCAGTTAAACTGACTCTCAAAATTCATGGCCTTTTTGTAGGTATTACACACACACACACACACACACACACACACACACACACACACAACTACCTGTTGGGTCCATTTGTGATGCTTGTATGTGTATATGTTTAGAATTGAATGATCTATTACAGAGTGCATCCCTAGAGAAGATGGTTCTTTCTCGTTAACAGCTATTTATAGCTTAGGGCTCTTTGTCAAGAGACAGGGTCTTGTGAGAGTTCTCCCATATGCATCATCATGTTAACTGGTAATATTACTATGCAGTTCCTTTTTAGATGACTGTATTGTTACAATTGCATGGGTGAAGCTTCTCTGTGGCATGGATGGAAGACACTACCTTACAGTAGTTTTCTCTGGTCTTCTGTCCCTGTGAAATATGATTGCATTGAAGATGCATCAGTGGGGGTTGGAGACCACATGGTCTGCTGTTCTTTGTATTTTGACCAGTTTTGGATTTCTGTAACTACCTCTGTGTGCAACAAAATAAAGTTTCATTGATGAGGATAAGAGCCACTCTTACCAGAGAATAGAAGGATAATTGTTTAGAGTACTGCTAGAAATTATACTAGTTCAGGGGAGGAGTGGTGGGTTATCCTCTGGGGTTCATGGTCTCTACGTAAATGCACAGCTTTATAATACCAGACATGAATTTCTTCTTATTAAACAGTCTTTAAGTCCAATTAGACAGCTGTTATTTACTCTCCAGATGTGTAGCACTATCACACCTGTGGAGGTCATCTTGCCATGCTGGTTATTCTTGTCATTCATAAGCATTATAAAACTTGGTAGGACTGTTGGTTATTTTTTTTTCCCTTGGCAACTTGTACAGCATCATTGGAACTTTGGAAGCTAGTCTTCAGAGAGGATTTCAAACCTAGTTATGCCTTGATTCCTCCATGTACCACAGTAGGTTCAGCAGTAGGCATTTACCTTCAAATTCTGGGATGCAAAAACAAAGGCAAAACATTACTTTATTTTGGGAGTGCCTTCAGCTTTCCTGACTAACAACTTGAAAGGAGGTTTCCCATGCCTGGTATTATGGCTTTTGTTAGATTGCTTTTGATCCTTGGCGGGGCATGATCACCTTAAGTGGCATAACTTCATTCAAACAAGCATATGTACATATATTCATAATTAAGAGTAGCATATGCATATATATGTAGAGAAAGGGAGAGAGTAAACATAAAATGTTTGCCTATGATTTTTTTCACATATACTTGGTGTTATTTATACTCTTTCCTCCTTCCCTATTTGTATTAGGCTAATTTGCTCCTTCCCAATAAAATTTGACTTTTCTTTACAACTGAGTGGAACTCCATTATGCATATTTACCACATGTCTATTATATATTCAAAGTTGAAGGACTTTAGGTTTTGAAGCTACTGTAAATAGAGTGGTTTGGAAAGTTTCTGTAGAGTGGTGCACCAAGTTCTTCTGGCATATCACAAAGAGTTGTATATCCACATCATATTGTAGATGTCTTTTTAGAAGTTTCTAACAGACCCTCCATAATGACTGACCAGTTTGCAATCTTACTAGTAGTGACTATCTGTTCTTTTATATGATCCTCATCAAGATTTATTCCTGGCTCATCCTTGATCTTAGCTGTTCTGGTAAGATCAGAGTGCTTTTAATTTGCATTTCTCTAATTGCTAAGGATGTTGAATGACTTTAAAGAGGATTTTTAAGTCTTTTAATTCTTCTTTTTAAGAGTTTTTTTGTTCAGATCCATAGCCCATTTTTAAATTGGGTCACTTGTTCTCTTAATTCTCTTCCTTATTTGTTTTTGTGTTTGTTTTTTTTTTAAATTTCTTTATATTGATTTTTTTTTTTTGCTTAGATCATTTTGTTTATAGAGGGTCTCTTACAGTTCTGTGTAAATTTTAGAAGTTTTTTTTTTCTTTCTAATTTTGTGAAGAATGTCATGAGAGTTTGATTGGGGTTGCATCGATTCTGTAAATCACCATAAGCTGTCACTTTTTATAATATTAATTCCACCGATTCCTTAGCATGGAATTCTCATTCTCCAGGCTTCTGCCTTGAATTTGTGTAATTGCTGGGGAATCCTTTACTGTTGATCATAACATTATTGCATCATGGTCAGAAAGGCTATGCAAAGTTCAATTTGTTTTGGATTCATTAAAATTTGTCTTGTGTCCCAATATGTGGTCTTTTTTAGTGAAGCTTCCAAAAATTGCTGAGTCAAACGTATATACTTTGCTGCTTGTGCTTGAGTGGAAAACTTTGTAGATAACTGTTAGTTATATTTGATATATGACATCACTTAGTTCCAGTGTTTCTCTGTTTATTTTATTTTATATTTTATTTTATTGTTCAGGTGATTTGTCTACTCTGTCTATTGGAGAATGTTTGGTATTGAAATCACCCATTATTCTTGAGTTGGAGTTAATCTGTGTCTCTTAGTTAAATGATATGCTTTTGTACAGTTGGATGTGCCAGAGCTTAAGGGATGGATGCTTAGGATTGTAATGTCTTCTTAGGCAATTCTTTCCTTACTTAGAATGAATTATCCTTCTTTATGTCCTCTAATTAATTTCAGACTATTTTGTCAGTGTTACGATAGAGACACTTCATACTTCTGGGTCTCATTAGCTTGGATTATTATTTTTTCTATCCTTTCACTTTATAAGGTGACTGCTGCCTTCAAAGTTAAGATGAGTTTCTTGTAGAGAACGGGAACATGAATTTTGTGTTTTACGAATCATGGTTTCATTTTTTTTTCTATAGTCTTTTGGCTATTCTTATTCTTGGGACTTTCACTTGGAGAGCTGAGACCACTGATAATTAAAATTATTATTGAAACGTGTATTAGTGGCTGCCACCTTTTTATTTATTTATTTTGCGCATTACTCTGTTTTATTAGTTATATTTTAACTATTTTGTGTTTTGTAAATCATAGTTTCATTTGGTTTCTTTCTATAATCCTTTGGTTTTGAGCATTTCTCTCTTAGTTCGCAATATTGCTTCCAATATTTTTGTAGGGCTGATTTTGCGGACACGGATTCCTTTAGCCTGTTTGTGTCACAGAAAGGCTTCTTTTTTTCCTCCTTAACTATTGCAAATGGCTTTGCTGGATGCTGGAATCTAGGTTGGCATCCATTGTCTTTTAGAAATTGAAGTACACCATTCTAAATTTTTGCTTTTAAAGTTCCCATTGAGAAAATAGCTGCTATCCTAATGGATTTTTCTTTGTATGTAAATTGTGATTTTTTTTTCTTGTTTGGCTTTAAATATTCTCTTGGTTCCTTATAGTTAATATTTTAACTATAATATTCCATAGAAAATTTCCTTTCTGGAATTGTTTACTGGGTGTTCTATTTGCTTCCTGCATCTCTATGGTTATGTCTTTTCTTTATTTAGGGAGGTTTTCTTCTACGATCCTGTCAAAGACCTGGTCAGTGTAACTGACATGGGGTTCTTTTCTATTTATACCTACAATTCCAGTGTTTGTTCGTATCACATTGTCCCATATTCGTGTGTGTTTCTTTCATTTGTGTTTTTATACCAAAAATGTTTCATAATCTGGGACCGATTCACCTAATTGTTCTATTTTAATGTCCTGATCTTCTACCTTCTACATGGCCCATTCTCCTGATAACACTCTCACCCATGAGCTTTGCAACTGGACTATTGAGATAGTCAACTCCATCTTCAGCTAAGCTTGATTTCTCTTCAAAAGTGTTACCTCATTACTAAGTTTAGCCTTCAGATCCAGAGTTGCCTTTGTCACTTCATTCATTCATTTATTTGTCTTCTCTTGGCTGTCACTCATGCATGCGTTTACTCCTGTCCCATTTAACTTCATTGCTTTGTTTGTTCCATTCTTCCTTAAATTCCTGAAATTCTTTGGTGAATTTTATGATTGTCCTTTTAAATTCTGCGTCCTGGAGTTCGTCTTGGTGATTCACATTGAAAGACATTAAAAAAAAAAAAAAAAGGATGAAAGGTGGTAGACAAATTGTCTTGGCCATTCATACTGTGTCATTGCAATGTGACCTGGGTGTGTGGACTTCTTTCCATGGCTGCGTGTCTGATGTGGAATTCTAGCCTACTTCAGGATGGACTAGTGTAGGTGCCCTGTGGCCAGAGCTAGGCATTGGAGTATGGAGATGGTGGAGATGTGAAAGGTTTCGTGTACAATACCCAAGCAAAGGCAGATTTTTTTGTTACTTGTCTTCATCCTTTAGAATTTCTATATGAATGGTGTCTCTCTCTCTGTCTCTCTGTCTCTCTGTCTCTCTCTCTCTCTCTCTCTCTCTCTCTCTCTCTATATATATATATATATATATATATATATATATATATAAATGTATGTATGTATATTTCTTAATTCTATGCTCAATGCCTTTAGTTTGTTTTTTCCATATCTCGCACACTATTTGTAGTGATTTTAAATATTTGTCGATGACCACAACTACAATCTGATGCTTCCCTTTTCTATGTTACTTTTCCTATTTGTTTCTGGGTTCCTCCAATTACATGTCTTATTTCATTTTATATGGATTTTGCAGTTGTATTTATTCAGAAACAGCTAACTCGATCTCATTAATAGGAGGAGAGGTCATCCTTAATTTTGTTTGTGTCTGCTGTTTCTTGGTTTTAATTAGATGAAAGTTATTAGAAATCTGCTTTGTACTGTTACAACATTCTTTCTCTGTACTGTTCTACATTTCTTTAGATTTTGTTATTGTCCCCCACCCCAACTCCAGACTCTAGGTAATTTCACTAGTTTCAATGCTTTCAGTCATGTGACCCCCCAAACCTTTCTGCTTAGCAGATCTTTCTTTTGAGTGAAGCACTTTACCTCCCATGCCCAAATTAATGTAGTCAACTGAGTAAAATGGAGAGCGCTCAATCCTGAGTGTTCAGAACTATGTAACATGCTGATTTCTACCCAAAATAGGCGCTTAGTCATCCCAGCTAATCATTCCTTCTTAAAAACACATTTTAATTAATTAGTCATGAATTGATTTCTACTATTGTGTGTTTACTTCATGTATGCGTGAACACAAATGTTATGACTTCCATGCATGGAAGTCAAGGAAAAACTTTGGGAGTCACATTTTTTTCTTTGATTTTAACAGGTTTCAGGGGTTGACGTTCATGCAGGCTTGTGTGATAAGTGCCTTTCCCTCAGAGCCATCTTACCGGGCTCACCCAGTCATTCCTTAATTTCTGGAAGACGCCTTCAGTAAGTGCTATTACTTCTTAAAGTTGTTACTACTTTTTCAAATTTTAGCCTTCTGATTTCTTCTTTGACTCTTTGCTCCCAAACTTATTGATTATCCTGGGGTTTGTTTTTGTTTGTTTGTTTGTTTTTGTTTTTGTTTTGTTTTGTTGTCACATAATAAATTCTCCATCTAGTGTCCCTTTTTTAAAAACCTTAGAGACAGGTACATTCCTTTGATAGAAGATGCTGATATATACTGTTAGGTAAGTTACTAGTTGAATGAGCTAGGCAAACTGCTTAACAGTTTTGTGCTTCTGTGACACTGTCTGTAAAATAGGTCTAATGATGATACAACTTCCCCAGAGCAGACTGCAAACACTGCTGTAATCTCTTCTTCCTCTTTCCCCTTTCTCCTTCACTATGTGGCTTTACACCTCCTATCATCTCCAGATGAAGTTGACTTCCTACCGGGGCTGGACTGTGACCTTCTTTTGTCAACAAAATGTGTAAGACTGGATAGTGTCTCTTCTGAGCCAAGCTTCCCAGGTTCTGGAATGTATCTGCTCTCAAAAACTTCCCAGATGTGTGGTAGCAATTCTGATTAAATATTTTATAGGGGTAAAGGTAGAGACAAGACTTCTGAAAAGATGACATTACAGAATACCTCATAGAGTGTCAATCCAGCTACGAGCTAAAGATTAAATGTAACTTCAGCCAAAATAAAAAATGCTGCTCACCTCTAGAGTTCCATGCTACATAAAAAAAATTGTTTTTCTGAAGTACTAGAACTTTGTTTGACAGAAAATGACAACTAATTATCTTCTAAGATACTTCTAAGATACACTGAAGATTAAATGTGTAGATTCACGTGAACTGCTAAGAACTTAGAGGGCACATGGAAGCCTCATTTAAACATAAAGATTTAGCTGCTGCAGTTCCTTGCCTAAGTATCCCCACATTACTGGCTTTCAGCTTCTTGTCTATTTAGCTGGTTCCTGTGCTATTAATCTCTTCCCATCAAGTCTGTCCTACGCAGCCGCCCATTACTTCTCATTTAAATGCAAACACAATGATTCCAGATCCAGCTAAAACATTCAGTGAATCTCTTTGGAAGTTTAAAATTCCTGACTTAGTTGTTTAAAACCTGTCCAATTTTATTTCTTCAATGTTACCCTCCATTTCTCCACTTTATTTACAGCTAATACTTATGCTGTATCTAAACATACAACTGAAAACAAAAGGTTACCATATAGAAACAATTATTTTGTATATGACTAAATATTTCACCTATATTCTCCATGATTTTTCATACAGAGTGCAGACAATAAAAGTAGCAACAATGTATATGTTGAACTCATGAAAGTATCATTGGCCATTTCTACAAACTAGTCCACCATAGAACGTCACCTGGAAACTCTGTTTGATTTCTTCGCAATGTGACTATGGTCAATAATGGAATAGTACCCTTTCCTTTATCTTTCCATGATCTTCAGTTATTGATCAAGAGAAATGATGGACAACTCTTTTAAAGATAAAAGCCTTGTGGAATCACTACAAAAGTTTTAAACAGAATTTCAAGTAATGAAGTAATCACATGCAGACAAAAGCGTTTCCTTCATGCGTTTCTGTTAAAGCTAAAATAAAATAATGTTTTGTGTGCAGAAAAGATTTATCTCTACACTATTAGAAAACCAAAAGGAAATCTCCTTGAGTCTGACAAAATGCATTATTTTACCAACCATACCTCTAGTAATAAATTATTAACTATACTAAAATTGGCTTATGATATAATAATGTTGAATTACTTTCCTTGTTGAGTTTCATTTTGAGTCAACTGGATAGTATTTTGAACACAATTTCTGACTTTAAAAAACCATTTGAATTCTTTATGAAAATGCAAAATTGATGGAATTCCACTAAGCACAATACTATTAGAAATCTATGGGCTGGAGAGATGGCTCAGCTGTTAAAGGCTAGGCTCACAACCAAAAATATAAGAAATCTACAGTTTTATTATATCTTATATCCCCAGAAGTCAAATTTTTGGCTTTGTTTAATGTATTTTTTTTAAAAAGTGAATTCCATAGATAATCAAAATCATTTTCTAATAATTTTACCATTCTCTTATGATTTCTCCTATTGTGAAATTAGATAGTGATATGAACATAAGTTAATTTGAGATATGTGAATAACCAAACACTAACTTAGACTGCAAATGTTAAGAACATAGATTCAAAAGTTAATGTGATCTATAGTTACTAAATATCACGGTTTTCCTCTATTAAAGAAGTCAACACACTCAGAAAGCACACAGGTAAGCGCATGAGTTATCCCCTCCACTCTCTTTAGGACAGTGTCAGAATTGGCATTGTAACTCAGTTCCTCGTGTGTTAACAAGAATGTTAAATACGCCACAGAGAATTGCTATAGAATTTAATGAGGTCGTAGATGCTAATATCTTACTTTAAGTTACTTCTTACTGTAACCTTTAAATGTTCGTTCTTAATACAATAGTTATATGTTAGCCTTTTACATATCAAATTGAAATTGTCAATAAATGTTATATGTGTGATGCTGATGATGCCTTATAATTCTGCAGGACAGCTAATATTCTACTAAAAATTAATGATTTAAGTTTCAGTGAAAAAGGTAAACAAATGTCAAATTTACAAACAAATGTAAATCTTTAAAAACAAATGTAGCTCCAGCCAATCTCAACCTCTATCCTTTAGTAGTGACAACTGATAGATGTTACATGATTCTCATAGACAGAATGTGATAAATTTTGTACCAATTGTAACAATCTTTTTCTGTTGCTTTCTAAGAATCAGACATGATTAGTTTCTCCTGAGTCATCTTCTCATGATGTAGATATTGGTTGAGCACCTTCAGCTTTGTAAGGCTGGTCCTTCTTGTAGGAGATAGTAGTAATGAAACACAATCTTGACTACAGTTGCTTGTTGGAGTAGGCTTCTGAAAATGTGTCTTGAATATTTTTCCTTCTTTAAATATATAATGTGACTGAGTTTGACTCTTTGTGGGTTGATTCCACTTTATATTTTGACTTTTGTATCCAGAATGGGACAGTTTTCTTTGGCAGATTCGACAGTGGGGTCGTTCTAGCATCGGTGGAGTGTGTCTATTTCATTCAAGTTGTAAAGGAGAGTAGGGATTTGCACAGTGTCCCAGATGTGTGCTCTTTGAACTCCAACTGTCTGTGTTCAAATATGCAACGTGAAATGAACAGGGTTTTAAAAAAGCCCCATTGGATACCTTGGGGCTTATTTCTTGCACAGTGTTTTGGCAGTGTGCTCCTCTGGCTGAATTAGATTTATGACTGAAACACTAAATCTTCATTATACATGACAACCTCACTCCCCTGCTCTCCTCATCTCTTACCATTCTCAGTCCTTTTTACTACTTCAACATCTTGTTTCTTCCCCTTTATTAGCCCCAAGATCCCCAAATATTTTACATTCCAGTCTGTCTAAAAACTAGAATTGCATTAAATTTGTGAATGTGTCATTCTCAGATGTCATAAAGTAGAAAGAACAGGAGGCTTGAAGATTTCTCATCCAGTCCGTCAAGATCAAGGCAAAGTTGCACAGAGCTTTTAAGGTGTTCTACATGGCTAAATGCCTGACATACCTCATCAATGAAAAGTGGTCATTGATTCTGGCTAGGTGTAGTTCCAAGGGAACTACATCTCCCTTGTAAGTAAGGAATGCTATCTTAGGTGTGTGGTTTCAAAGGTTATCTAGCAGTACTAGCTAACTCCAGGAGCTCAATGGACTTAGTCTTCTGTTGAATTGTTCTAGGTTTTTCTTAACAAATTAAAGACTAGAAGGATGGATTTTGTAATAGCTGAGTAAATTCTTTTAAAAAAGTAAAAAGAAAAAGGTTTATTTTCATACTCATAACAATATAAAAAGTTCTTTAGAAGGATGAATTTTGTAATAGCTGAGTAAATTCTTTTAAAAAAGTAAAAAGAAAAAGAAGGTTTATTTTCATACTCATAACAATATAAAAAGATTTATCTATTTTCGTTTCTTTTAACTATAACCTAGGCTTTTAAAAATCATAATATTGTTGTATATTTTTCTGTATTAGACACATTACAGTAAATTGAATAAGAATAGTAATTATTACTCATAAACTTGGCTAACAAACTCTGTCATATTTAATATAACCACTGCATAAACTAATTTACTTATTGAATGGGTACTTGTGTCCCTATCATGTCCTTCACAAACAGATGCTGTGAAAGTCTGTGACTTTTAGTAAGGATACTGTAAGGGCTGAGATCCAGATCTGTAATCAGTCAATTACAATACTAGTGATTAGTAGGGGTAGTCTGCGAAACATCATGACTAGTTCAGAGAACTCAAGGATGAAAATGACAAGGGGAGAAAGAGAATTCAGGAGCTAATGAGGAGGTGAGTGATCAAATGAGAGGTTTAGACTAGAATCTGAATGGCTAACAGAGGTGATATCTTCGTCACAATACAAAAACAAAAACAAAAACAAAACCTCACGCATTAAAGATAAGAATAGATTTGATTGACAGCCAATGTAGATGGTTCTGTCTATCCAGATCAAAGCATAGCTGAGGGTAAAGCAAGAGCAGAGCCAGTTAAGAGGAGGGTGCTTCAGGTGTGAACTTGGCCAGGGGCATGCATCCTCTTACAGGCCCTGTCTAGGAAGCACTCTGATGTTTTTGTTTCAAAAGGCACTTCACCTGACCAGTCTCCTTCAAAACCTTTCCTGTCACCTCTGCTGTCCTTTTGGCTCAGCTTCTAATGAACATAAAAGTGAGAGCAAAGAGTTATCTTACATATTTGATCACATTCTACATTGTGCTTTCCTTTGTAATGTCACTGAATCAGTGAAAATCAATTTCTACTGTTAGGGAGATAGCCATGGATGAGTGAAAATCTACTTTCAGATCTCTAGAACAGATGTAAAGCTGGTGTAGTAGGGCATGTCTCTGATTTTCAAGTTCCTATTTTGAGATGACACCAGAGGCAGAACACCTAACTCTCAAAGGCCAACTAGGCTGGAATATCCACTGGCAAACAACAAATCAAAGCAAAGAAGACAACAAAGATTGGCACTCAAGACTGCCATCTCACTGCCACATGTGTGCCAAGGCACGTGCATGCCTGCACTCACACATCCAAATACACATGTACACACATGCATGCACACACATAATTCATATGGACATGTAACACTGAAAAATGAGAATGTAGTTATAAGAACAAACAACTATGTTTGACAACAATTAAAGATAGCTAGTTGAGAGGCTTTGAACATGAAGAAGTGATATATGTACAGCTACTGTGTACCAATTAAAATATAGTTAAAATTTTGCACATGGAATCTCAGTGGTAAAATAACAGAAAACGAAATGATATTCTGTGGAGAAATTTAAATTATAGTCTTGGCTAAACCTAAGTTAGGTAAGAAATGAGTAACTCAAAGTTTAGTCAAGTATGTAAAATCATTCTCTGATGCAAAGAATTGCAAGCCTGGTATATAGATTCATTTATAAAGTATTGTGGACTCTGTCTTGAGATATTAATCAAAGTACTGGACCTCCATTTATTTATACTCTGGAAGGATTCGAAGAGAAACAGGAAAAAAGTATTTATTCTTTCATGGGGCCAAAGTAAGACCTTCTAGATCTTACACAGGCTAGACTCAAATGAATTTAACAGTGACTTTGAGGAAAAGAGCCACCCATACTACTCAAGGTCACCTTGAACTGAAGTCTGATCCCCATCCCTGGTATTTCTAGTAGTTGTATGAACTTGGCCCAGTGTCCTGAAGATCACTTTGCTGGTTGAGGCCTTTTAAATCCACATTCAACCCCAGAACCTCAACACAGCTGAATTGCAAATTGTTAGAGACATTTCCCATGCGCATATGTCAACAAGGTAGCCAGATATTTAAAACATACACTCTAATAGAAATCTCTAAACATTGCTTGGCATGCTTTCAGGGTAAATTCTTCCTTTTAGATGAAGATGTTTCTGATGCATTCATTTGAAAGCAAGAGCAGATTGCTAGCTCTACATTTGGCTAAGTTACAAATATGATAATCTAGTATTTTTGAAAAATGTCCATACAGGCTTTCCCCAGGCATATAGTAAGTGTTGATCTAATAAATCTTACCTACATTGACTTATCCAAAAATTCTTTTCAAGACACGCTAAGTAAAGTATAAATTATTTGCCAAACCTGACTTTGAAATCTGTACATGGCAATCCCCTTCCTGAGTGAATTAAGAAATATATAACCTATTTCTCCCTCCATTCTCTTACCTGGAATAGGAGAATATTGACAACATTTTTTGCTGAGATCCTATCAAGGGTGCTGTAAAGGCAGTAAATGGTTTCTAGCTTCTTTTGACTTTGTTGGAGAATTTTTCAATACTTCCTTCAATATTTTTCTAGAAACATCCTTTACGTTTCCAATTCTACGCTTCTGTTCATATACACACAACTTCCAGAACACAGAAACTTTTCCAATTTCTTTGCTTTTCCTCTAGAAAAGTAACTTTTCACCATGGGCACTGTAGTGACATGAACTGTCATGGATATTGACATCCCTGTCTTGATGCTTGCAGAGACAACCATGTCATAAAAACATTGGAAAGAGTGAAGAGCTAATGAATCAACAACATTCAGACATTGGAACCATGATGTATGTCCTTGAGGTTCTGAGGTGATAGGGGTGACACTGTAAGTTAATGTAGATTTGGCTGGTTGCTCAGGAGAAGCAGGTGGCCTTTGTTTTCTATTTTAAGGTACAATAAAAGACAGAGGGATGATGTCCTGGCATAGACAGCAGCTAAGCTCACTTTACATTTCCCACTCAGGATCATGTTTGGATTTCTCTTTCACAAGAGAAGTGCTTGCTCTTTTATTTTTGCATTTCAAGGCATAAGCCTCTTGTGCAGCCTCCTTTTGAAATGGTTGAAGACCTCCTACTCTGTGCGTCCCACATCTAAAACACCTGATGCTGCTTTCTAGCACACCACTGGTTCTCAAGGTGATCATCCAGTGTCTCTGGTATTCGTATTTAAAAATTATCCAAAGCATTTATGCTGATAATATGCACCATCAGGGTGACCTCTGCACAGAAAAGTGTCAAAGTCACTACAGCTAACGTGAAGTTACACAATATTCAATTTCAGACTCACTGGTAGTGAGAAGGTTAAGGTACTGACTTCTCATTCTGTTGTCGTGTGCCATCTCTTCAGAAATTTTGAGAAAAGAGAAATGATACTAAAACCACTTTAAAATGTTTTTATTCTTACGTTAGAGGATGACAAAATGACTCAGTATGTAAGACACTTGCTGCAAAATTTGACCCCAACTGGTGGAAGAAAATCTACTGCTGAAAGTTTAGCCTCAGATTTACATTTGCATGCTGTGGTGTAAGTGGGTTTACGTGTACACACATGCTTACACACACACACATGTACATATATATGCATGCACAGGGACACAGGAACACACACAAAGACATGCACAATGTATACGCATAATAGATACATAAACGCACTACGTAAATGTGCTAAGATGAAATCTACAAATATTTTATTTTTAAACAGCTTGTGCAATGCTCCATGTTGGCTGTAAGAAAATAAAGTAGATATTATGGAGCCAGGTTCTTTTGGTACAGTGAGTGAGAAATTGAACCCTAAGGATAGACTACATACACATTCGAAGTCAGATACCATCATGTGAAGAGTGAGTAGAAACAGCAGAAGACTCCTTGCTAATGACCAGAACACATTCTCTTATAAACATATGAAACTTGCAAATATCTGCTCACCAAAAACAGTAAGGTTCTTCCAGAAAAAGCAAACTACACTCATATGAAAATAGACAACTTTCTGATAGTGGGTTTACACTCCTTCCTCTTTCTCTTCCTGAATACCACAGATACCACAGGCAACCACCACCATTCTTAGTCAACTTATTTCTCTTTGTTTCTCTTACAGCACCCCTCAGTATAAGTCAAGGATAGAGTACAGGGGTAAAATTCAGTAATAACGAATCTTCAGCAAGCTGTGATAATGTGTCTTTCCGATGATATTGTTTGGCATAAAGTGAACTGGTTGTAGTAGTTACTTTTTGTCCACTGGGACTAGAATACACAGCAACAAAAGCAACTTCTAGAAGGAAGAGTGTATTTTGGCTTAAGGTTTCAGAAGGTGAAACCATTCGGGTGGTCCGTAATGGCAAGAGAGAGGGGCCTGTTGGTTGACTGGCTGAGCAGGAGGCTGGCTGGTCATTATTTTTCAAACAGAAAGCCTAGTAAATCAAGAAGTAGAGCAAGATTATAATTCCATAGGACCTACCCTTATTGATATACCTCTGGCAGTAAAGCACCTCATCTTGAAATTTCTGTAACGTTCCCCAAATAGCAGCTTCACCCAAAGACTCAAATGCAGGAGCCTATGTGTGTGTGTGGAGTTCTCACTCAAATCACACTCTAGTCACTCAGGTAGCCATGACCTGGAAATAACCTTTGCTAAATGTATTTTCCCTTATTATTTTGATAAAAAGAAAAATAAAAAGTTGAAGATTTCTATTCTAACTGGTGTGCCTGCCAGATACGTTATTATTCTCCTAAACGTGTTCTCTAAAGTGATGTAACAGGACAGAGTTGAGATGATACAATCATTGTGAAAGTGGAAAATCCTGATGAAGTAAGTCTCTTGTGTAAACTGGGAAGTCTCTTTGAGTGAGTGGCCACACTCGTATCCCTAGGTATTTCTGGGACTGCTACCAGATATAAATAAACAAATAAAAATTAGAAATCAGACATTTTCTTCTACTGTCATATAAATCAATAAACCAAAGTCCTGAATCCCTGATAACTTGAAGCACAGCTGAGATGATTTTCAGTTGAAAATTTTTAAGGCAAACTCCCTAATCTATCTTCAGTGGGACTTAATCTCTAAAATAGTGTTCCCCCACCACATCTGCCTCTGTTAAATGATCAAAGACTCGATGCAGATGAGCTGGTTGCTGTTGTATGTAGTGCTTTAACCTGATGCTGAGTAGTGCAGTTGGGAGAGGATACCATGGCACACTCCTATTGTCTAGTTTTACCCCAATGAATGGAACAAATGAGACCATGGCATTAGCTTATAATGCTTTTTGTCATTCTGTTATCTGGATATTATCTGGAGATTTTTAGGGGAAGATAGTGTGGAAAATCAAATTCTTCCTTCTGTTTGTCATTTTGAAAAGTTCTGGTTTCACAAGTATATTTTTCACTACCTTTCCCCTTTTACATTTTGATTCTGTAACAGACTCAGAGCACTTTGTAAGGTATGGTTCCAGGGTTTAGCCCCACTCCTTTTTCTGGAATGAACTAGGAGCCAGCTTTGCAGGCACTCTTCTGAAGACTCAGTTACTGCAGTAGTTTGAGATTATCATTTTGATACTCTTCTGGATAGATGTACTCTTTCTTTCCCTTTCTCCTGCTCTCTCTTTGTTTATCTACCCTACCAACACACAACTCTTTCACTTCTGCTCTATACTATATCTTAAATCTTAGGTCTCTTGCCCTGGCTCTCTAACCTATGGTTAATGTGGACTTTGATAATGGAAACCTTCCAATCACATTCGTTGAGTCTCCTCAATATCCCTTGGAATAGGCACTGTTTTATCTGTGAAGTACGTCAGTCTTCAAGTTCCCGAAGCTTCTGGGCTGGTAAATCATCACACACATGCAGTGCCCTTCCTTTCATCTTTATTGCTTTCTGTCACCTCATAGCATGCTCTTCAAGGTTTAGAAAACAGAAAGCCATCCAGTTGTTATCCTCATGGTTATGCAGCTGAGTTGAAAAGATAAAGGATCAGAGCTAAGTCATCGTAAAGTTTATCACCAGAGACAGAATGGTAATACTTTTCTTCAACTGGAAAGACATAGCAGACATACACTTCTGTTTACAGAGAGCAGCTGGTGGGGCCACCAGTCAGAAGCTAGGACTAGCTAGCTCAGGATCTGCGGCTGAGGAAAGAATGGCAGAAATGTGACACACTGGAGAGATAGCCACTATCAGATGCGATTAAGGCACAGGAAGGGAGACACTCCTTTTCCTCTGTCCCCATTTCGGCTGCTGCTTTCATTAACACAAGATAAGTAGTCAGTTGTAAAAGACCTCCTGGGAAGAAATGTGACTACGACTACGTGCAGTGTAGACAAAAGACCAGAAATAGATTGCAGCACAAACAGAAAAATGTCCACCTCACCCCAACTGCCCCTACCATCCCTTACCTTACAGCTACTTCTGTTTCACTGTACAGAATTCTAATTCTCAATTTTTTTTTAGTTTGATTTCATTTCTTCATTACTCCTCAAGAAAGATTTCTTTCTGTATTTTCTCAGTTTTTATGGTGAGGGAGAGGAACACAAGTACATATTCAATGAGGAGTTTGACCAGGCGAGATCACATTCTCACTTTTCGACAGGCACCCTTGCCCAGATGTCGGTATCAATAGGTCTAGATCTGAGTTTCAGCTTTAAAATAGTGATGTAATTAATATTGGCAAGGTTTTTAACAAGCTTCCTTATATATAGAATGAGAATGATGATACTAACTTTAAACTTTGCTTAATAAGCAAATTAAAGATGATACTCAATATCATCACCTCCAGTGAGTTTTGATATGTGGTTATTGCTATTACTGTTTTAAACATGGTTATATTACTGGTTAAATAAAAGTGCTAATAGCCTTGTTTTGTGGTGTGTGTGTGTGTGTGTGTGTGTGTGTGTGTGTGTGTACACGTGTGTGTGTGCGTGCGCGTGCTTGTGCTTGGGTATGTAGGTACATATGTGTATGCAATACATAGGTGTGCATTGACATACATATAGGTGCATATGTAGGCCACAGGATGACTTTGGGTACCATCCTCAGGAATGGCCACAGGATGACTTTGGGTATCATCCTCAAGAATGCCATCCACCTCCATTAAGACAGAGTCTGGAGCTCAACAACTAGGCAAGCAAAATCAGCAAATGTTCTAAAAAGAACAAAATAAATATTAATTCACAATATATGTTGATAGAGAAAATTTTCTTAATCAAATTGCACAACTATGAAGATCATCACTATGGAGTTAAAATGTTTTAATATTTCAGTGGCATTTTATAAGCATGTAGCTATGAGCTATGAGTGTTGATAAAATGTCTCCTGTTGCAAAAGTATTAACTTCCAGTGCATCCAATGCAAAGATATTCATGCATTTGATACATTTCTTCTGTCCTTCTTTTATTACTTTTTGGAAAAAAGTGGCTGAATGAATACTTTGGCCCTCCTTGCTCAATTTTTCTGCTTCATGGTGTCTGCTTCAGGGGTTGGGTCTATATAAAAATGATTTAACTATGTTTAATATTTTAAAAAAACACCAATTAACATATTTGTTTTTTTTTTTAATGCCATCAAGTATTTGGTGAGATGGAATGTCCTTTTCCAAGCTTGCTTTGGCATTGTCAAAGCTATGTCTGAGCATCTCAGTCTCTTTCCTAACTTTGGAAACAGAGCATTCAGTCCTAATAATAAAAGACACTTTGAATTCCTGCAGACTTCTTAGGCCAGCGTGAAAGATATGGAAGTTAGAAAGCTGTGTCATTGCCTAGTATCTATCCAGTGTTTGAGTCACATTTTTGTCAGACTACCATCATCTTAATACCATCGTCTACATTGCTTGTGCAAGTGTTCAATACAAAGACTGAGTTTACACTATTGGGTAACAGCCTTTCTACTATTTCCAATATGACTAATGTTCTGGAGCCTGAGCATTTTTTTAAATCAATGCAAATATAAGCAATTTAATGGTTGCAAGCGTATTCCTGTGCAATGCAGAAAATCACTTTGTCCTTGTCAGAATAAGACAAAGGAACAAAGCATTAATGGGTTGGAATGTTTGGGTTAGAGGAAAGCATTCATCAGAGATTAATCATGGAGGGAACTAATTAGAAAATGGTTAAGCACATTGATCTGACAATAAGTGTCTTCTCTGTAGCTGTAAGAATGATGAGAGTTGTCTCCTGGTCAAAATCTCCACAGGGAGTTTGTTGAAAGTGGTAGGAAGGGACATCACAAAGACACAAAATAAAGGAAAATGATTGATGGTTTGTGAGGAAAATTAAAAACTTCAACACTGTTTTCAGCAACATTTTACAATGTTTCTTACACAAAGCAGTTACGTTTAGTACAGTCTAACCTTATAAGGTCTAAGCATATGGACTCCATGGCATTTACTTCATTGTTACAGAGAACAGTCTCAGTAGTAGTGTAAATTGAATTGGTATATAAATGCTTTCCTCTTTGATGCAGTCAAATAGATCTTGTAGAAAGAAGTCCTTGGATACACTCTTACAAATAGTTATAGGTGCATCTGTACATCTGTAGCTTGAGCTTAGAATATTCAAACCATCATTCCTCCTCCTCTATCTATATCTCTCTGGACAGACATTATTGCTTATTTTTTCCTTTTATTGTAAGGAAATTTTTTTCTCACACAATTTATTCTGCCTTTTTCCCTTTCCTATCCGGATTCACACCCTTTCTGTCTCTCATTAGAAAAGAACAGGCTTCTAAGAGACAAGAAGAAAAAAAATACCAAGATAAATTATAATCAGATAAAGCGAAACCTTCATAATTCAGACAAGGCAAACCAATCAAAGCAAAACAGTCTAAGAGGTGGCACAAAAATCAGAGTCACTTGTTCACACATTCAGAAGTTCCATAAAAAAGCTAACCTGAAAGCTATAAAATAGCAACAGAGGCCCTCATTCAGACCCCTGTGGACCCTGTGGTTGCTACTTCAGTCTCTGTGAGTTCATATGAGCTTTGCTCCAGCGATTTAGAGGACCCTGTTCTCCTGGTGCCCCTCACCCCCTCTGGCTTTTACACTGTTTCTATATCCTATTTCTCAGAGTTTCCTGAGATCAGATGGGAGAATTTGATGGAGACATCCTGTTTAGAGGTCTGTGTTCCAAAGTCTCTTATAATGTCTAGGAGAGGGTCTCCTTATTTGATCGTATTTGCTATAGGAGGCAGCCTCTCTGAGGCTGGCAGAATAAGGGACTGCCTTTATTAGGATATCATTACGAGTCAGTTTTTAATTTTCTTGGTTTTTGTTTTTGTTGTTGTTGTTGTTTTTGGTTGATTTCCGTTGGTGGTGGTGGTAGTCATTTTGCTTTTTTGTTTTCTTTTGTATTGTTTTAGACCAGTAGTATTTGGTTTTACCTTCGATCTCTAAGCTATTTTGTCTCTGGTTCTTTGTCACCTAAACTTTGTCAAGTGTAGATTCTATCTCACCGAATGGGCTTTAAGTCAAATCAGACATTGGTTGGCTACTTAAACAAGCTTTGTGCCACCATTGGCCTAGCATATGTTGGAGGCAGGACACCAGTGTAATCAAAGATTTTTGTGGCTTGATTGATGTTTACATTTCCAGTATGGTATCTTGCCGAGTACCTTCCACTACCAAAGATGCTTCAATGTAGGGTGAGGGTTCTCTGTAGGCACTAGCTGGACCTCTCTTTATGTTCAATGATTAGTTGGGTGTTGTCATCAGAATTTAGGCATTGATACTATTTTGTGGGAGAGCAATGTATTGTCTTGGGAATGGCCTGGTTTATTTGAAGACTTCCATGGGACCCCTTCAGCCAATAACTCAATTGGATGTAACCTAGTACCTTCAGTTGGTGTCAAGTGATGGTCAGTTGGGACTTTGTCTGCTGTATTATTTGAAGACTTCATTTGGATCACGTTCATATCTTATAGGATGTTTCCACTACTCTAGGTTTCCATACCACCCCTCCACTGTTCCTCAAGTCTAGCTATCTCTACTGTATTTCCTCCTCTGCCTTACCCTGACTCATAGTCCAGTTCCCCACCCATGAAATGTATTCTATTACTTTCTTCCTGGTAGATGCAAGTGTCTCCCTTAGTCACTCCCTCTATATGTAAGCTCTCTGGGTACACAGATTGTAGCTTTGTCATTATTTACTCAAATGCTAGTATCCATATATAGTTGAATACATACCATATTTATCTTTTTGGATCTTGGTTACCTCCATCAGGATGATTTTTTTCTAGTTCAATTAACTTGCCTTCAAATTTCATGACATCATATCATAATTTACTCCATTATGTAAATGTGTGCATTTTCTTTCTCCACTTTTCTGTTTCAGGACATCTAGGTTGTTTCTAACTTCTCTAAATTGTGAATAGAACAGCAATAAACATGTTTGAGCATGTGAGTATCCTAGTGGTAGGGTGAGGCACCCTTTCGGTATATGCCCAAGAATGGGCATACTCAATCTTCAGGTCCGTTGAATCACCACACTGATTTTCTGAGGAATCACTACACTGATTTCCATAGTTTTCACTCCTAGCAGCAACAGAGGAGTATTCCCTAAGTTCCACATCCTTGCCAGCATGAGCTTTCACTTCTGTTATTAATCTTAGCCATTCTGACATGTATAAGATAAAATCTCCAAATAGTTTTAATTCACGTTTCCCCAATGACTGAGGTTGAACATTTCTTTGTGTTTCTCAGTCATTCGAGTTTCCCCAATTGAGAATTCTATTTAGATCTGTATCCCATGTTTAAATGGGATTATTTGGTTTTATTTTTTATTTATTTTTGATGTCTAGTTTCTTGAGTTCCTTGGTTTGGATATTAGTCCTCTATCAGTTATGTAGTTGGTAAAATTTTCCCATCCTATAAGTTACTCTTTTGTATGAATGGTGGTGTCCTTTGCCTTACAGAAACTTTTACTTTTATAAAGAACCATTTATTAATTGTTGATATTAGTACCTGTGTTAATGGTATTCTGTTCAGGAAGTGGTCTCCTGCACCAATATATTCAAAACTATTACCCACTTTCTCTTCTGCTAGGTTCGGTGTTTTTAATTTTATGTTGAGGTCTTTATTTCCTTGCTCTATTCAGTTAAGCTCTCTATTCTGTTTGGAGTTGAGTTTTTGCAAGATGGTAACTACAGATCTATTTGCGTCCTTCCACATACAGTGATTCACCTCGACCATTTATTGAAGATGCTGTCTTTTTTTCCAGTGGGTATTTCTGGCTTCTATTAAAAAGCCTAGTATATGTAGGTGTGTGGATCCATGGCTGGATCTTTAATTAGATTCCATGAATTAATTAATGTATCTGTTTTTATGATAGTGTTGTGATGTTTGTATTACTATTGCTTTGCAGTTCAACTTGAAATTGCGAAGTTTTTTTCTTTTTTTTTATTATTCAGGTTTTTTTCTTTTTCAGTGTGTGTTTCCATATGAAGCTAAGAATTGTGTTGGATTTTGATGGGAACTGTATTGAATTTGTAGATTGCTTTTTGAATGATGACCACTTTTAGTATGTCAATCTTACTGGTGCGTGAAGGTATTTTGTCCCAAGATATTTTATATTATTTAAGGCTATTTTGAAAACTGTTGTTTCTCAAATTTCTTTCTTGGTCTTTTGTCATTTTATATATAGGAGGTCTATTGATTTTTTGTGAGCTAATTTTGTATCAATTTACTTTGCTGAAATTGTTTATCAGCTGGAGGCATTTCCTGGTGGAATCTTTTGCATCACTTACATATACTATCATATCATCTGCTGATAAAGACACAAGGGAAATACCTCAACAGAGTCTAGGCAATTTACAATAAATCCATTGCCACGATCAACTTAAACAGAGAGAAACTTAAGCAATTCCACTGAAATTAGGAATAAGAAAATGTTCTTGCTCTTTTTATATATTTCTAACTTGAAGTTATAGCTAGAACAATAAGACAATTGAAAAAGATCAGGGGGTACGAAAATATGATTGACGTATAAGAGGTTGACCTAAATGTTTAGTGGAAACACTTATCAACTTTAAAAAGGTCATGCCATTTCTTTTTCCCCACCTACAAGTACACTTCATTTATGGAAAAAATATTTAGTATGATACTTGTTTACTAGGCAATGGGTTTCCTAGGAACAACATTATCAAATGTATTATATACCTAAAATAAACTCACTCTACATTATCCTGTTTTGTCTCTCATTCTACATATTACTAGTCAACTACATCCATTCAAATAGAGTCTCTTCTATTTGATGTTTTATATGTATGCATATGGATATATATACATCCTGTGTGTCTAGATACGTATTGCATATGGATATGTATACATATACAGGCATACATAATTTATAGATATAGGAATATACATATAGAATACACATATATGTATATATGTATGTGTATAAAATTTATAGATATAAAAGTTTACATTGGTCTGAACATAGTACATTTCTTTTCTGGAACGTAAGATACATACATATGAAAGGAAATGTTTGTTGTATCTGTGCATCTAAAGAAAAGCTTTATCATATCAAACACAAATATCACCTTAAACAATTTCAAGTAACTGGAAAGGCAGAATAAATATAGTCAATGGTGTTGGAAAACTGTTACATTTTTCACACATATTATGCCAGAAAAATAAAGTCACGGATACAACAGAATGTATTACTTTTCCTATCTTAAGGTGCCATCTCCAATGTCAGTGCCCAATGCTTAATCACAAGATGTTGCAGGATATATTAAAAAAGAACAGCATGTTCCCACAATACAGCCAGCTACTCTCAGCCCTGGTGGTCTTGCAGCCAGTGCTTATCTTGTGGAGACTCTCTGACTCAGAGCTCCAAAATGTCTTCACCCAGTTCATTAAGTTCTCACTGGTGGGTGGCTACCATGCCAGCCCCATGCTTCAAAAACCCCATGGCCTTTGTAGTGCACACCTGGCAAACCTATACTTTTCTCTCTTGAACCCAGTCGAACCTCTACGTGAAGAAAAACACCACACAGACTTAGATCAGAAACAATGGTAACTCAATCGCTGGGCACAACAACTAGAATTCAAATCTTGTAAGCCGTATTAAATCTTGACATGGAGTTCATCCCAAGAAGGCGACTCATATAGTATGAAAGAAACCTCCAGGAGGAGCCATTGTTTTAGTAGGAAAAAAGTTATCAAACTATAATCATTGATTAAAGAGCAAATATAATCATTTCCCTAAATATGATACTAGATGAATAACAATTTTCTGGACTTTAAAGCTAAGATTGTAGGAATCTCATGAACTCCAAATATAGAAAAAATGGCTCAAATCAATGACTCAAGACTACGGAGGGCACCAAAGACTACGATAAAGATTTTTAATTTTACTCTCAGAGGTGATGAGCAGATGATGGTTAGGCTCTGTAAGTGTAGAAGTCTAGAAGTAAGACAAACCTCCTCAGAGATAATCAGGCCAAGCTGGATGGAATTCATGGCGTCCAGAATACAATTTTCTAAAAAATAAAAGAAGTAAGTTTTAAAAATAACCCCTAACATTAGAAGTTCTTACCAGAGAGCAAAAAGAGTAATTGTTAAAGGCATAAAATTCTTTGTTTCTGAAATGTTGAATGTATTGGTTATACAGCCATGGCTTCATGTAGCTCAAACTGGTCTCAAACTCATGATGTAGTCAAGGAAGACCTGGAACTTCTGCTTCTGCTTATCCCTTCTTGGGAACTCAAATTACAGATCTGGGCTAAACACAGTTTATATGGTGCTGGTGGTGGAACCCAGAGATTTTACATGTTATACAACTGAGTCATAGTCATGTCCTTTGCCCCATCAATACACATTCAAAAACCAACCAAATTAAATGTATAAGTTAAGCGAGAATGTACTCCAAACAGAGGGCCTATTAACAGTTGATGGGCTGCATCTATTTTCATTCAGGCCTCAGAGATCCCAGAGGTAATTGTTGTACTATATTGTCACTGAATATGTGAGGAATTCCATGTTATTAATTATAACATAAGTGCAAGCCTCAAACTTGGTCTTTTGGAATAAGAATAATTCCTTAAACTCAAATGGAAATTTCATGTTTTACTCATTCTCTGTTCCTTTGCTACCACATAAACATGGCAACACTCTGTACCAGGAACAGTTTAATACAAATGTTAACCAAATTGATGAAACACTTAGCTTCTTGACAAATAATCTCACATAAAGTAAAAAAAAATTAGAAATTATTTTCCATTGTAGTAGAGTATAATTAAATCATATGCTCAAATCAGTGATAAAGAATTTTGCAATTAAACCATCTGCTTCCCTATAGTGATTTCTCAAATCTCCTTCCCTCAACTGGTTTATTTCTTTCTAATATAAACTACTCTTCTCTCATAGAGATAAATATAAGTATATTGAGAAAGGCAATGAGGAATTTGGGAAAATGTAAATAGTGTTTGTGTTCTTTATAAACATTAGCAAATGTTGCCCAAATTCTGCCAGCATTTCTTTTATCCCTTTATCTTAGGAATTTGAAAATGGAAATAAATTTTGTTCTGTGATCTCTTATAGAAACATAACCAAGAGGAGGATAGATACTAGCCTAATAATTTGATATCAGATTTCAAAGCCTTTAGTTTCAACACCAGTTCGCTTTCAGCATAATGAGAGGAATTTGTAGTGTTGCTTGCCATGGTTTTGTAGCCATGCTTCAATATCATCAATAACATTGATCATGTTCTAGAAGCCACAGATGGAAACATACTTCTTACATGGTAGTGCTTCTATTACTATTTACACAAGTGCTTCTCTCTCAGTATGGACTTAGATTGCATTAGCTTTCCTTTTATTACATTTACTGTGTGTGAGAGAGAGAGACAGACACAGAGAGCAGAGAGACAGAAGGACAAAGAGAGCAGGAGAGTATGGAGGTTGGGAAATCAGAGGATGACTTGTAAGCATTCAGTTCTCTTCTACCAAGTGAGTTCAGGGGATCAAATTCAGGTTATTACCCACACCTTCAAGTCACAACTTTCAGCAACAAATCTGAAGTGATTGTTTAACCCCGGATATACAGGAGTGCGTCCATTCTGTTGTTCACGAGAGAGTTGATAACAGTCAGAAAGATGCAAAAATACATTATTGAAGAATATTTGGACTGCTTTTACAGTCCCTGATCACACATGGACTCTGCTAACAGTTTTGGAAACAACACACAGACACATTGAGAACCACTCTCTCCTAATTTCCCCAGTTGATTAAAACATACCTGGAAGCACTTTGATTAGAGCAGGCTGACTAACTAATCACAGTCCACAAACCACACTATCAGTTGTCTAGATCTGGTTCCAGCATACCTCTGATACCAGGAGATGGGTCAGCACTCCATGGGGGTGTTGTTGATTCCCTAGGATACCCAAGACACCATTACAATAAAGGAGAATGGTGCTGTGTTTTGCAGAAACAACACATTCATTGAAGCCTAGACTTGGATTTGCTGTGGCTGGGAGGCATGATGGTAATCAGTTTCAGTATAGACATTTTTCTGACGTCCCCCTTCCTCCTCCCAAATCTAATCCCACCCCTGCCGTCATGTGCATACTTTGGATTCTATCTCATCCTTTGGGGTGTGCCCTGTGGGGCAATTATTATGTCTCAGCAGTGCACAGTTTGGAAGTAGGCCAAAGGTATAGCCAACACATTTGAGAAGTAGGAACATTTTTTTCTTTTTTTGTTATAGAGAATAGGGGAACTTTACTAACAAAAACGCTTAAAACTTGCAAGAGAATCATGATGTATAAACATTGTGGTTAGTTTTAATTAAGTGACAGGTTTGGAATGGGAACTGTGATCCTTCTGCAGGTGATTCTGTCACTGACAAAGAAGACCAAGTTTCATGTGGTAAATAGCAGTAAGCGTAAGGTGACCAAAGGATGTGCAAAAAGCAAAGATGAGCAAAAGGACATACAATATGAAGAGTAGCTGCAGATCAGAAGACACATCCTCTCAGTCCTTCCTTTCCCAAGTAAACTAGAAGGCAATCCTTGCTTGGATAGAAAGACAAACATTTCAGTTACACAATAGTGAAAATCAAATGCATAGGAGTGACAGTCACAGGTCTAATGAATTAGTATCTTCAGATGGGAAAACTAGGCAGGGTGACTATTTCTTAATGATTATTTCAAGCTAGGAAGACATAATACAACATTGCACAGTAATTGGACATTTTAATATACCCCAATCAAATGTTAATTGTAACTTAGAAGCTTGGGCTTCCTGTATGATAAAATTTGTTACCATTTACTCTTCAAATACAATTCTGTTACTCTGCCACTATCATTCAAAACCATAATCTTGTTTTCTACACTATGCTAACCAAAACTATGTCAGAGATTTGACAGAAAATTCAACAATATTATCGGGGAAAATAAAAGATATAAGCATTTTAGATTCCAAAGACTCTTCCTAGTTTGTAGATATAAGCAGAAAATAATAGGGAACTTTCATTTAAAATGCACAGAATTTGTTGCTAAGAATAGGGTAGAATGAGATTTTTGTGGGATCCATTAAATATACACTGGATATTATGGGACTTTTTCAGATACACCCAAATCTGAATGTAAAGGATTATTTATGCAAATATGCTCAAAGGTTATAAACTGTGCATCAGTTTACTATGTGCGTGAGGGAGGAAACAGTTATAATGAACTTTTCGTATGGCTTGGCAATCACCATTGGAATGTTGAGATAATGGCCTCAGCAAAGCAAGTAGCATCCTTTGTGGAAGCCTCAAGGAATTATAGGTAATAGGATTATTGCTTTACTTTCATCTTGCATGAACACCTTCTAGGGTAAATGAAGAGCCAAAATCAGTCTTTTATTCTATGGCCCTTTGTTACCAGAATATGTTGACCAGTAAGGAAGTGATCCCAGGCAATCTACTGAACCTTGAGTTTGGCTATGTGAGCAAATGGGAACGAATCAAACTTGCCGAGAAATTGTTGACAATTTCCAGCCATCATTAACGTTCAGTGCTCCCTTGGATGTTAGCCACGGTCTTACCTTTAATCACTGGACACCCTTTGGATAATGGACCACACCTGGGACTACGGATAATTTACCACTTGCAGATGGGTTAGCACTGCAGTTCACTCTGACAGAAGTTTGCATTTGCTCAAGGTCCCAGAGGCTTTCCTTTTTATAGTGCAGTTATATCCACTAAAATTATAACTTCCAAAATTCTGTTCTATTTTATTGCTCTCACGAAGTATTTATTACCTCTACAGCTTAAGTGGACGTTGTAGAGATTTACTGCTGAAAACGTTCAGCAGGGGGACTGAGGACTGCTGCAACTGAACTCTGAGGCTTATGCACTGGGACAACACTTTACAATATACCAACAGAAAAGCATATTCAGATTTATGTTCTTGTGCTTAAAAGTAGATTGGCTCATTTCAATTAATGTATTGATACCCCTCTTTTCTTAGCTTGAGACCGTTTTAGGCAGCGATAACTGAGTCCCTTCTTAAGGGTTAGGGAACTCTTTAGTTGTTGGGACTCTTGGTTCTTGGTGGTTTTGTGTTTATGTGCAAACTCTTTTAGTGGCTTCCCACTTAGTCTTCCTATCAATTTCTTTCTCCTCTAAGCTATTCAATTTTCATGTATAGCATGGAAGGACTTTTCCAGAATATTACTGGATGAATCTTGGCCAAAGAAAAGTGAAGAATTCTTTGGGTTTTAATGTCTTTAGCTATCAAATTATAGAATTTGCTTAAACTGGAGCAGAACCTAGAAAGAATAGAGTTAGTTTAAGAGTTAGATCAGAGACAAAGTAGTTGAGAGGTGAACTCAGCCTTTGCACACTCTTCCTCAAGAGGAGAAATAAGTGGCTACCTTGGGCCAGATTCTCAGCATCTCTATTCCATGTACATTCCCATAGGCCTGGCTGTCTATAGCAATCCAACATGGATGTAAGTTCCAGTAGGGCGACTAAATAACATCCAACTAGCAAAAACCTCTAAGCAATGATTTGTATTTCCTGGCATTATGAATTGTGACATGATAAAGTCCTTTAATCAATTCCAGTTCTGACTTACTTAACAATATTCCCTACTAAGGAATCAAAGCTTGAGTTTGGAAAATGTCCCTGTCAAATACCCAAGTCACACTTGGCCATTCCTCACAGAGTTGCAAGGATGCATTATCTTTCAGAATCACAAATAGGAACTTCTAAGCATCTCAGTACCCCACCATATTGCTCTGTGTCTTTTACCTCCACCTGTTCTCCCTGCATGCCAGCCATGTGACCTACTAACAGATTACATCATGTCTCTGTATGTCTCAGACGTGCAACATATGACTAGTGTCAGGAACGGAGAGTATGAACGCCATTTTCCTTAGGGTAACTGATATGCTGCTCTGTCATCGCTCACCCCAGCCCCAGTGCTTTCTTAGACTGCACTTATTTACTTGGGGCCCTACTGAATGGTGTTTGTACTGCTATCATTTTCCCAACAAAAACACATTTGTGAGGTTGGAAATTACATATTTTTCCCATTCTTGTAATCATCTGTTATTTTTCCCATTTCCAGATTTTATAGAATGATAGCTTAGCTCAAGAAAGAGGCTGAAAGAATGACACATTGAATCAATGAAAAACTATGACTGAGAAACGAAAATGAAAACAATTATGCTCCCCAGCATCAGTCACTGACCTATGGGTTCAGAGAGAGTGGTTAATCAGAAGTGTCCAAAACTGCTGAGGCAGTATAATACTTTGCTTCTTTCTTTCCTGTTTTGTTTTTTTTCTGGCATTACTCTTAATTTGAATTAATTTTATGCAAATTGTGAGGCCTTCCCCTCTGGATTTGTCTGTTTGATTTGTGTTGCTCTTATACAGCACTAACAGACCAATTTGGGGTCAGAAAGGTTTGATTTTAGCTTAAGGTTTCAGTCCATCATTTACTGAAACCAAGGCAGGAACTGGGAGGCAGAAACTGAAACAGAGGCTATGAAGGAATGCTGCATAGCCATTTGGATCTCCTGTTCAGGGATGGTGCATCCCACATTGAATCAGGAAAACACCCCTTAAATACATGGACAACGTGATGAAGACAGTTCTTCAATTGAGGTACACTCCCCTTATGTGACCCAAGTTTCTTTTAAGAAGATTGACCCAAATTAACCATCACAACATCCCCCTCCCTTTTATTCCTGTGTCTGATCTGTTAATCCTTCATTCTGCCTTGTATATTTAAATTTGCAGGCAAGTCAAAATAGGAAACTGATGGACTAGTTCAAATGATACAACAATCTGTTATCTTGAGCCCTTTTGCTTCTAGGACACCTGATCCCAGAAGGAGGAAGCTGAAGCAAGTACTTTGAAGAAGAGAAGATGAGCAGAATTTGGTCATGGGCCAGGACTGTGAATCAAAGATTATTTGATTTTCAAGCAAGTTCTCAGCCAGCTATTCCATAATCGGACTATTCTGTATGGGTATGTCAAACTGTAGTTTACACAACCACTAAAGTTTTCCATTAAAATGGATTAAATGTAAATTTTTACATTATTAAATCATTAAAATGCTGTACAGTTTTATAATAAAGACATTAATGTTGATAATGAATATTGACCAGGAAAAAAGTACTTAAATTTTGACAAAAAATAATAAAGCTTCATGAACAAAATTAATTTCTAAGATTAAAAATGTACATGTATATTGCCTTTATGTATGTCTATGCTCTGAAGCTGTGTGTGGTATCTGTGCAAGACAGAAGAGGACATTTGATCTCTTGGAGCTGGAGTTGCAGTGGGTTGTGAGCATGTGGGTGCTAGGAACTGAACCTATGTCCTCTGCAAGTGTTATAAATTCTCTTAATTGCTGAACTACCTCTCCACATCCTTCAAGCTATGATATTTTATTTTTTACAAGCACTATTACTGTATCATTAGGCAGGTATCATCTCAGTTATTTCTCTGTTTAAGAATAAAATAACATGACCAAAGCAGCTTGGGGGAGAAAAGGGGAATTTTTGACTTACAGTTTCAGAGTGACAGACTCCTCTGCACAGGTAAGATATGTAACAGTCAGAAAGATACGGTGGTCGATGGGGGAAGCTTCTAATCATATTTCATCTAATCCCAAAAGCAAAGATAGTACAGGAAGTAGAGTTAGGTTCTAAAACTTCTAATTCAACCTGTTCTGGTACCTTGCCTCTATCAAGTTTCCACCACCAAAAGGCCTTCCCAAACAGGACCACAAAGTCAGAAGCAAGTATTCAAATGCATGAGCATGTATGAAATATGTTGTTGTGTGTGATTTAATTTTATTAACTAGAAGTATCCATCTTTGTAAAATAGTGTAAAAATTTTGAAGTTGTTACTTACAAATTGATCAGTTCTATTAACCTCTGTGTATTAAATTCTTCTACAAGTTCTGAGGGACAGAAGCCTGCCACAGAAGGGTGGGGGAGGGCAGAGACCTGAGACAGAGGCAGAGGCAGAGGCAGAAGCTGAAGCAAAGTGCTTGAGACAGAGACAAAGACAAATCATCAGACTCTAATCTGAGTCATTCATATTTTTCCAGTGCATTAGTAGAAGGTATGCCCCCAAACTCTAACTGTCTGTCGGACATGGGAGGAAATAGACATTCTTGGACATATGGAGAAAGGACATGGTTTGCATGCAAACTTATCTTCCATCCAACAATCTTGTATATTTTCAAGGTAACAAATAAAGAGAAAATACTTTCTAAGCCAAATTGTGATTTGCTTAAAGTGAACACAGAAGGAAAAAATAAACAGATCAGTCTGTCATGGTGAATAGAGAGGACAAGTGCAAGAGGAGAAAGAGAATACAGAACTGCAGAGAAGTGAGAAGAAATGGAAGAGTCTAAGAAATTCTGTGCCAAAGTCTTAGAATCACAGTCATGTAATGGTTAAAGAGCCAGATGCCTGAGGGTTAGGAGTAGGTAAGGCATCTTTTGTTAAAGCAATTCCTGTTCCATTTAGTTGGTCACAGAAGAAGAATTAATGGACATTTGGGACCTTTGGGAAACATAGTCCCATTTGTATTAGTGTAAATACTAAGAAAAGATAAAGCTTATTGGCAAGAGCTTCTTAGGACTTTGTGCTTACTGAAGGTTTGTGTGGGCTAAGAAGGCTGCCTCTGTGGTCTCACTCAGAAAGCTTCCTGGAAAGGAGATTTGAGGAATTTGGCCAAGAGCAGAGTTTATAAGATTGCAGTATGTGACATAGGACCTATGCAATTCTTCTTGGTTAGAGGAATACTGGAGGTTAACAAATAATTCAGCATTTAAATGCCTTTACCGATGTCACTTGATACTATCATATTGGGAGGGTTTTTTGTTTTGTTTTGTTTTGCTGTTTTGTTGTTGTTTTGTTTTTCGAGACAGGGTTTCTCTGTATAGCCCTGGCTGTCCTGGAACTCACTCTGTAGATCAGGCTGGCCTCGAACTCAGAAATCCTCCTGCCTCTGCCTCCCAAATGCTGGAATTAAAGGCATGCGCCACAACTGCCCAGCTCATCTTGGGACTTGCATTTATGTCTTATGTATTATAAAATATATTTGGCATATGAATGTATCTAGATAAGTTTACCCTTCTATAAAAGAAGCCATGTAACCCATAACGTGTTTCTTGATGTTGACTGTTGGAAAATAAACTTATCTTAGCCAGTTTAGGATGCTATAACATAGTATCGTACTCTGGATGGCTTAAGCAATAGAAACTTATTTTCTCAGGAATCTGAGGCAGGAAGTCTGATCTTAGCGTTCCAAGGTGGTTGCCTTCCAATGAGGATTCTCTTGTTAGCTTGCAGACAGCTTTCAAGTCTTGATGTCTCCTGATGTAAGAGCATTGGCATAAATTATTTAATACATATACTACTATATAAATATAAGTACAAGTATGAATAATATAACATTATATTGTATATACACACATATACTTATACATGGCTGAGCTTATCTAAAACTAATTACCTCGTAATGGCCCAGTCACCAGTACTACCGTATTGGCAATGAGCATTTGAATAAGCAGACTTAGGGAAAATATACTTCCATCCATAGCACTTCCATTAGAGCCACAAAACTTATGATGCAAGAAGTTATTGACTATTGTATTACCTGTCACCGTTAAATATAGATGCAAGGACAATGATTTCATTCAATCAAAAAATATGTTTTTAGAATCCGCGATGAATAAGTTCTGCCATGTCAAAGGGCTTCTAACAATAGCTAGATACACAGCTTCAAATTTCATAAAGTTCCTGTTTAGTAGTGATGGCTTACCTAAAACTTTATATTTTCAATCTGAATTCTTTGAGATTTATAATGAGGCATGACATACTAATGAGTTATAGAATTATAGATGGGAATGTCATATTAGCGATGTATTAATAGCACTTCTGTTTTAGTGGCTTTAGGGTTATGAAATAGACTTTTCTAATTATTATTCATTACTAGCACTGCTACAAACTTTGAACATTGCCAGTTTTTCAAGACTGGATTTTCCACTAAATTGCTTTAAATTTTTACTATAAGCATGGAGGTAAACATAGTTTTTCTATGTGATAGTATGCTACTGGTAGTATTACAAAGAATAATGCTATGTATTTTATAGGTAATTATTATTTTTAAAGTAAGTAATATAGTCATTAATTATTTATTGTATTTTGTACTTAACCTTTCTTGTTGAATATTTGTTAATATATTGTGATCTACTTTGTTATATTACAGTGTACATATGTGTTCAGGCAGATATATATTTATTTATATTTATATCTAAAATATACATAGTAGTGTGTATACATATGAAAGAAACTTGTGCATAGGTGCACATGTATAGATATACCTAATTATACATATACATAAATGCATGTCACAAATGTATATGTATGTTTATATGTACATACATATATACCCACCTGCACATACATCTAAATCTATACTTGTCTCTTGAGTTTAAAAAGGGATTTTCCTTATTGCCTATCTCATAGGGCCAACAGATGAGATGGAAAAGGTAAATATGAAGGTCCCTCTTTTTGACTTTCTTCTGTTCTGCTGTAGTTCGTCTTTCTTCTGTAGTTCTTGATGAACTACACTTTCTCAATATCTAAGACTATGGAAATTAGGAAAGTTTGCAGATTATAGTATGAAAATATGAAAACAAAGAAAAGTTCGATATAACAACCACACATAAAATACATGCAAACAATAATCTAACATTAATTACCATAGAATATAAAATAATCTGTTTCAAAAATTTAATATTATCAATATTTTTGCATAAAAAGAAATTGTGTGATTATATTTGGTGTTGAGAGACACACAAAAAACTGTAGAAACATCAAATGATACATAAATTATAATCTCTTTAAAAGCTATTACAATACTGTAGTAATTTCATGACATTCCTGCTATTGTTGGGGTGAGTGCAAAATGCCAGTCATCTTTGACTTAATAGTGCATCCCTCTAACAAACTGCGTATTAAATTTAAACTGTTTCCTCTTGGTACTTACATATTTTTGGTGCACATAGCACATATATAAGATACATGCTTATTAACTATGCTGTGGGACAAAGATTCAGTTCACCAGGAGATTCTCATAAAGCTTAAGGTAGTCAAATATTCTGCCTGATTAAATTTTTATTAGCTCTTTGAGAATTTTCAGAGCACTGCATTCTGGCCATATTCTCCTTCCTTCCCCAACTCTATCTAGATTCACTCACCTCTGCCCATCTCCTTACCAAACAGCTTGGTGTCCTCTTCTCTTTCTGTCTCTCTGTCTGTCTCTGTCTCTCTGTCTATCTGCATCTTCCTCTCCTTCTACTCCCCTCTGTCTCTCTCTGTTTCTATTTTCATATATATAAAGTGGGTATAGGAGGTATTTGAACACTTATGTTCACTGGTCATGTACATTTAATTTTACTACCATGCTTAACTTGTGCTTGTAAGCTGTGTATTTTGCTTCTATCCCATCACAAATAGTAAATCTTGGCTTTTAAAAGCATGACCTATAGTCTACTCACACTGGTATCTTGATTTAACCTTTCAGCATTTATTTTAGTCTGGATGTGGACAAATTTATTTTATACGTCTGCTTCTCTCTCCCCTTTGTCGCCTAGATGAATTAAGTGTACATGTGAAGCCCTCTCCTGGTGTTGTGTTAACTGCACTAACATATATACATTTTTAGCTTACACTGAATTTATTTCAGCATGATTTCACTTAAAATAACCCAAATTTGTCATTATTTATAAATACCCTCACACATATTTCATTTTAATTTATGTTTGTTATGAGAAGGTGAGACTCTTGAGACAGTAAGACTCTTCTTCATCAAACCCTACTCTTGGCTGTCTATCACTTCTCTGTGCTAAAATCATCTGAGTATTTAATTTCTTATCGTAGATGTCACCCCTGCTTTTGCTGATTAGTTCCTTTACCCATCTCCAGGAAGCCTGCTTCCCTACATTCCTACATGATGCCTGAGTCATGCTTCTGGCTCACCATGCTTCTGAAAATGGCATTATTTTGTCCTCCTTATTGATTCGTGCCGTGAAGTGTTGTACATTGTAAACTTCAAAATCCCCTCTTGGTGATAACTTTAAAGCTAATGTTCTGTTATCTTCAGACTCTTAGCATTGTCAAAACAGTAGCTCTTGGCTGCAGCAATTCTGTTTCGCTTTGTGTTTGTAGCTAGCCTGTTCCATTTGCTTTGAAATGCTGTGAGGTTTTGCTTTAATCTTTGGAATCCTGCAGTGTCAGCATAGTGGATTAGATAGATGCCTGTGTTATTTGTCATGCCTGTGATCTGTACCCTCTTTCAGGGTACCACTGGATCTGATATTTTTCTATTGTATAATTTCTTTGCCACTTCCGACATATCTTTTTTCTAGAACTATTAATGGGATATTGGATTTTCAGATCCCTGTCTATTCATTTTTTTTCATGTGTTGTTGTTTTGCACTGTCTTCAAGCTAATTTCTGTGATCCTGTACTCTTGTTTATTGTTTTTTGATCTAGCTGTGCCCATTTTTGAAATAATTCATTGTAGCAAATTGATTTGCCATTTCAACTATGCTAGTTTTTCTCTCTCTCTTTCTCTCTCTCTCTCTCTCTCTCTCTCTCTCTCTTTCTCTCTCTCCCTCCCTCCCTCCCTCCCTTCCTTCCTTCCTTCCTTTAAATCTTTCTTTTCATTTTGTTGGGTTTTGTGTTTGTCTTTATTGAGACAGGATCATACTCTGTAGCTCTGGGTATCCTAGAAGTTATTATATAGACTAAGCTGGCCTCAAACTCAGAGTTCTTCCTGCCTCTGCCTCTGCCTCTGCCTCTGCATCCCAAGTGATGGGGTCCAAGGCATTTGTTACTATGCCTGGCTAAACTACCACAGTTTTCATTTTTACAATCTTTATTTCTGTTTTTAAGTGATACTACATCCATAGAATTGAGGATATTTTTGTTGCTTTTCTTTACTGCATCTTTTTGTAACTTTCTCTTTCTGTGGTTATTTGTCTGCATAAAATTTCTTTGTTTTTTTTCCCTTCAGTTACTGGTAACTCTTTTATTTCTTAAATATTTTCTTTATAATTATTCCTTCCCACTTGAGAGTGGGTATTACTTGTGTCTACCTTAAGGAATTTTAAAATGTTTTACAACCATTAAAATTTGTATTTCATAATATTTGAGACAGAGGAAACTAGATATGTTTCCTCTTTCTATCACTGTAATTTTCTTTTCATATTCTTAACATATTAAAATAAGAAATTATTACATTTATTCTCTTATGATATTTGTAGATGTAGTGAAAAACATAAGAGGTTAAAATATCATCCTATTTCCTTAACCTAGGCATGACATAAGGTGGACATAAATATTGTTTCTGCCCAAACAAGCCTATACTCTCAGAATTTTTGTAAGGTTTAAGTGCCTGCCTATCTGGGTCATGGTCTCTCAAAAGTGGAGGCCATACATTATTCTTCTTAGCATCTTGTATATGCCTTGTTTTGTATATTATTTGTGTGTGGTGAGCATTTAATTAATTAAAATTGCCAAAACTCTATACTGAAATTGCCATTTTCTAAGTACTAAAAATGTTTTTAACTATAGACTATATGGTAGAGAGATCCATTTAACTATTTTAAAAACTAGAATTTCTAGCTCAGTCAAACAGCAATTCATTGGAATACATTTCTGTGAAGTTTTAAAAGCTATGTAAATTGACAATTTGACCATTTGAAAGCAGTTACTTATTTTAGCTCCATGGTAGAATTTTTGCAACAAAAGTCCTAATGGCTTTCATTGCTAGCACTATTTCTCACTAAAATAAGGCATACTATACTTCAAATAATAATTAATCATTTAGGTCTCTCTAGTACACCCAGTCATCAATAGTCTCTTTCATGGATGAAAACTGAAAAATTAACAAAAAAAAAACCAAAGAAATAAAAAACCAAAAACAAAGTAATAATAACCTTTCTCTTCACTAAGTGTTCTAGATCGGTTTAGGCATAGGGAGAGTTCTTATACTTCACGATAGATGGTTCTGTATTAACACTAATCTTGATACTAGCCATCGGAATGGATGTGAAGCAAAGTTTTCTCAGCTTTAGTAGTCTCATACAGTGGAGATGCACACAGGGGGTCACAGAGCACACTAGAGACGTCTTTTCATTGATCACAGTATTTCGAGGGGGAAATGGTGCATTAATGTCAAACGTCACTTTTTTCCTGTTATTACCTAAAATTCACACAGAAGAATCATTTTGCTTTTATTTAACCCATGATCATTATACACGTATGTGAGAGTCTGTGTGATATTGTGTGTTCTGTAATGTGATACTTGTATACGTTCTGTAATAGTATTAGGGTATCTCATCTCATTACATTTTTTAAGAAATTAATTGTTGCTACAACGTCATTCATTACCATATTTTAAATAGCTGGCATCCTAGCTAGTTTAACTAGACACAGCCTAGAGTCATCTGAAAATGAAGTCACACTTGAGAGATTGTCCAGATCTAATTTACCTGAGAGCAAATTTATGGGAGATTCTGTGGAGTTTTAATTTATTTAGGATAGGCAGAAGCATGACCTGGGCATGTGGGTCTGGGCTGTATAAGAGATCTAGCAAAACTTGAGCATGCAAATCAGCCACTAAGCAGCAGTCCTCTATGATTTCTGCTCTAAGATCATGCTTAAGTCCTTTGCCATAACATACCACAATAATAGACTGACCTGATAGTATAAACCAAATAAACCCTTTTCTCCTGTCAGTTGGTTAAATTGTTCTTATCACAGCAGAGAGCAGCTCTATTTCAGACACAGTTTCCCACACGTGAGCCTACCCTACCATTTGCTCAGTTTTCCCTGCAAGCTGCCTGTGAATAGCATGTGGAAGAATAGCGTTCCAAAGGAAAAGAAAAGTTGTCTCCAGAGCCGGGCTGGATGAAAGTTAGGCTAGTTAATGAACAGAAGTGGATAGTGGATAACTAAGTAGACGAGTAATTATTTCAACAAGTGGTTCTAGAGATCTGAACTCTCCTTACATAAGAAGAGGGTCAGGGTGGAGGGGCAACACTATCTTTTGACTATTTGTCAATTATAATGGAATTTTTATTTTCAAATGGGCAAACATGGACCATTCAGTACCATACAATTGTGAAATAACTTGTTTATTCAGAGATTGACCAGTATATAGAACAACAGAGAATCATCTTGAACCTGGGAAAGGAGTTAGGCAGAGGTCAGTTCTTACGTGACTTTGCAGACCATATGAAGATGTTTATATAATTCTGATCATAGGATTTTGCTAATATTTAATAGGATAAGATAGACCTAATTCAATTTCTTTGTAGTTATTCATAACACTACTTGAATGACTCTACATGTATGCACTGGTTAGTTTTTTTTGTCAACTTGACCCAAACTAAAGTGATTTGAAAAGAAAACCATCACCAGAAGACAAGTCTATAGAGAATTTCTGATCAATAGTTGGGAGGGCCTAGCTAGCTGAGACCTGTGTCATCCCTAGGCAGTGGTCTTGGGCTGTGAAATAAAGGATGAATAAGGCACAGGGAGCAATCCAATAAGCATCATTCCTTCTTGGTTTCTGCTTCATTTCCTGACTACAGGTTCCTACCTTAAGTTGTTGCCCTGCCTTCTCTCAGTGATACAGTGCAACCTTCAAAGGGAAAAAAATTCTTGCTTCCTCATGTTTCTTTGACCATGTTCTTTATCGCGGCAATAGAAAGACAACGAGAGCATCTGTCAAATGGATAAATTGTGATTTGTTTAAGCATCAGATGTTTGGTACTTTTTCTTGAGATTTATTTTAGGTTCTATTTTGTGTGTGTGTGTGTGTGTGTGTGTGTGTGTGTGTGTGTATACCAGAAGAGGGTTTCAGATACTCTTGAGCTGCAGTTGTAGGCAGTTGTGAGACTTATATAGGTGTTGGCAAGACAAGTTTGGGCCTTTGCAAGAGCAGTTAGTGCTCTTAACTATTGAGCCATATTTCCAGCTCCATATTTAGATGTCTTAAAGCTTTCAGTCTTGTAAACAGAACTATGACAGATATGTAAATAAATATCTGCCTATAAATATTCTTTTTTTCATTTACTAAAATTGATAAATCTGAGGCAAGAGTAGAAAGATTAAGTCTTAAAGAAACCAAACACAATCATGGTCCAATTCCAAGTTTCATATTTTTCTTAGATTAGAAAATGTGGGATTGCTCAAACAGACTATTAATTAATCTATTTTCCTCTAATATAGTCCATACTTGAAGCCAAAGTAAATTTTTAAAAATACAAACCTGACCATGCCTGCCTTACTAACCCTTGCATGACGACGTTTCGCTGTATTAGAGAAAAGATACATAAATTTAAGACAATATTAAGACTTTTTCTATATATTGCCTAGTTGTCTTTAAAGAAAATTACAGCAATTTATACTCCTAATAAGCAACATACAAGATATGAGTCTTAGTAGGCCGTCATCAATGCATGCAATCACATACCTGAGGAGCAGGTATGTGACACTTAGCAAAAGTTCAATATAGTGCTTCTGGGGAATCCGTCTACTATTGACCTTTATGGTTACAAAGGTCTCCAGCGCAGTAGCAGAAATCTACCTAACCTCTGGATCTTTGAACAGTCACAGATACACAGGCCTAACTACTGAGACTTTGCTATGACATCTAGTGCTTTAATTCGTAGAAATCTAATGGCTTGTAACTTAATTCATATAAATGTTTCTTAGTGTTTCTGATGGCTTTGAAAACATGATATGATAGTATACATAAGCGACCTCAAAAATTCTAGCAGAGAACTTCAGCAGATAAACAACTTCAGCAGAGTGGCCAGATATAAAATGAACTCGAATAAATCAGTAGCCTTCCTTCATACAAAAGGTAAACAGACTGAGAAAGAAATTAGGGAAACAACGCCCTTCACAATAGTCACACATAATATAAAATATCTTAGGGTAACTCTAACCAAACAAGTGGAAGACCTTTATGACAATAACTTCAAGTCTCTCAAGAAAGAAATCGAAGAAGATCTCAGAAAATGTAGAGATCATTTAATGTTAATTCTCCCATGATCATGGATTGGCAGAATTAAGAGTAAGAAATGACCATCCTACCAAAGGCAATCTATATGTTCAATGCAATCCCCATCAAACTCCCCACACAATTCTTCAAAGACATGGAAAAAGCAATTCTCAAATTCATCTGGAAAGGCAAAAAACCTAGAATAGTGAAACAATTCTTAACAATAAAAGAACAGCTTGGGGAAATCACAATCCGTGATCTCAAGCTGTACTACAGAGCAATAGTGATAAAAAAAAAAAAAA
>JADRCD010202396.1:0-18672 GCA_019843815.1 Montemys delectorum | reverse complement strand
AAAAAAAAAAAAAAAAAAAAAAAAAAAACAACAACAACAAAAAAAACTCCTTTGTATTGGTACACTGACAGACACGTTGGTCCATGGAATAGAACTGAAGACCCAGAAATAAAACAACATACTTGATCTTTGACCAAGATGTCAAAAATATACAATGGATAAAAGAAAGCAACTTCAATAAATGGCATTGGTCTAACTGGCTGACTGTATGTAGAAGAATAAAAATAGACCCATATTTGTCACCTTGTACAAAGCTCAAGTCTAGTCTAGCCTCCAGCCTGAGGTAACCCACGGACCCCGAATAGTTCCGCTGGCTGGACTCTACACTCAACATAAAACCAGATACACTGAATCTAATAGAGGGGAAAGTGGGAAAGAGCCTTGAACTCATTGGCACAGGGGGAAATTTCCTAAACAGAACTCCAACGGCTCAGGCTTGAGATTACAGCCCCTTAGGACGAACAACAATGTGAACTAACTAACACTATGAACTAACTAGTACCCTCAGAGCTCCCAGGGACCCAACCACCAACCAAGGAGTACACATGGTGGGACTGATCGCTCCGGCAGCATGTGTATAGTAGAGGATGGCCAAATAGGTCATCAATGGGAGGAGAGGCCCTCGGCCCTGTGAAGGTTCTGTGCCCCAGTGTAGGGGAATGGCAGGACCAATAAGTGGGAGAGGGTGGGGTGGCGAGCAGGGGGATGAGGGAGAAAACAGGGGTTTGTTCTTGTTGTTTTTTGGGTTTTTTTGAAGTTTTTTTGTTTGTTTGTTTGTTTTTGGAGGGGAAACTGGGAAATATGACATGTAAATAAAGAAAATATTTAATAAAAGAAGGGAAAAAAAGAATTGATAAATGGGACCTCATGAAATTGGAAAGCTTCTGTAAGGCAAAGGACGTAGCCAGTAAGACAAATTGGCAACCTAGAGATTCGGAAAAAAATCTTCACAAACCCTATATCCAATAAAGGACTAATATCTAAAATATATAAAGAACTCAAGAAATTAATCACCAAAAAAAAAAAAAAACCCAACACACATGCAGTAAAGGACTGCCGGGTCTGTGCTCATTCAGAGATGATGCATGTAACTCTCAAGAGACTGGAGGCCCCAGGGAGTTTAGTTGTCAGGTGGGGTGGGGGGTGGGGGCATCCCTGTGGAGACAGGGTTGTGGGAGGCGTGGGAAAGAGGTGTGGGATGTGGAGCATTTGGAGGGTGGATGGGGGGCGGGCGGAGAATGAAATATGGAATGTAAAAAAATAAATTAACTTAATAAAAAAAAGAAAGAGAAAAGAAAACACAATTTGAATTCTTGCTAGAAAAATAGTCTTGTTTATCCCCAAATACACTCTGAGGAAGGACTCTGTCAGTCGACAAAGACTGACTATATTTTTAACATCCTGCAAATAGTGCAACAACCCAACAATCCATTTCATCTCCAAACTGCCAAACAACAGTAATCAGCAGATTTATCTCTTTTACCCTGACTTGAGGTTTCTGGCAATATAACTTGGAGTTTAATCCAACTTTCTAAGAAACAAACCTTGTTTGGTTGTGACTTTTGTCCTGACTTTACTTTTCCAAAGTTAGGAGTGTAGTGTTTTAAGCTCACAGAAACAGATTCACGAGGCAGGAGGCCCTGTTCTTTTGACCATGAAGTACTCTTCAAGTAACTCCCTCTTTTAAAGGAAAATCCAATTGAAGTGTCCTGTGGTGCTAAACACAGTTATTTACAGGGGAGTAGATAGATGCAGAAATGATAAGCTACCAAAGGCAGAGTTCTTGACCCAAGAGGTTTAAACTTGAAGACAGCACTAGACAAATGTCAGGTAACAATAGAACAGCCAGGGGTTGCTATGTAATCGGTCTCAGGGCATCAAGGAAACACAATGGAGTTACTCACCTCCCAGCCACCCTCATAAACAGATGTTGGAAAAATTCTGCACACATTGGAACCTGAGAATACTTTAGAATGTAAAAGTTGAAAGTTCAAGCTTTTGAAGGGACAGTTGGAAAAAATAAAGAATCTACATGCATCTTATTTTAGCCTCAGTTAATATCATCTGGTGCAGGGTGATTATAGGTGTTCGGTTTTTAAAGATTTTACTGGGTGGATTGTTTTGTAATGCTAAGACTGTTTCTCCCATCTCTTAACAGTTTTTATGGTGAAGAGGGAGTATAAGTTAAGAAATTGATTTTAATTCTATATATTTATTTGTTTGTTTTTCTACTAATGTAACTCAGTATGATACACTAAATAAATTTGACAGGAATGAATCAAATACTTAGTGGTTTAGATTTCATTAGTCTTTCTGAGTATTCTGGCTTTGGCTGGCTAACATTATTATAGGTAGAAAAATATAGTCAAATCTCCAAGTGATATTTAGTCATTAATAGTTTAATGTGTGTTTAGTTTTTTTCCAGATTTTTACTTCAGAATATAAATCCTGGATTATGTTCTCAAAGGAATTAGAACTGTTTTTCTGTACTTTCTCCTTTTAAACTTTTTAGTTCTACCTTCCTACCCTCACCTCCATGTCCGGTGGTTTTTATAAAGGCTAACAACTGGAAGGCTGGGAATCTGACGGTCTCTTCTTTTTGCCCTGATAAGGCAGCGTAGCTACTTGTGGAAGCTTCCTACAGAGCTGTGAATGCTGTCCCTCTGTGGACAGAGAGGTAATTTGATCTTCACATGGGATCAGACCTGGGCCTTGTCTCTGTGCAACTGTGTGTTATATTAAATTACACCTAGTGTTTTCTGCCTGACTCACTGAACTACTGTTCTCAGAGACCGTCCAATCATCACAACTTCTTACCTCCATTGGGGAAACACACATGTGGTTGTTCAGCAGCCTGCTGTCTGTGGAAGCAATGATTTGCACCATGAACCTATAAATCAGTAAATTGAGAAGCAAACCAGGCAAATATTGCAGATGAACATTTTGGTTAGTGTATGCCACTTTGCCTGTCCTAATCTTAAGCTCTGTTGTTATATCTGTTTCTGTGGTGTTTTGTTGTTGTTGTTGTTGTTGTTTTGCTCCACTTTTATGCTCTGGCTCACTGATTTAAACGTGATTAGGAATCTGACTGAGACCCATAAGCCTTCTCTGTTCCAGCCACAACCTGTCACATGACAAAGGTGAAGCAGCTGAGCTTTGACGACAGTGGAAGAAGGCAGCAACAGCAGCAGTGGAATGTACCTGCTCATCAAGAACTGAGGGCGGACAGGCACCCAAGCCCTCCTACTTTTTCCTCAGATTTCCTAATATCTGGTTTCTAACTTAGAAGGTCCCACCCATTCTTAATAAGGGCCACACCCCCTCAGGTAATCATTTATGAAAATGCCCCCACAGATCCAAAGTGAGGTAAAGAGTGTTTTCTGTGGACAGCAGATGCCTAACAATATAGATGGAAGAGTAAAAAAGACTGACTAGGAGAGAAACAGCAATGCTGTTATAAATTTGGGGTCTCAAACAACAAGAAGTTGTTATGCAACGAACTACATAAAAGAAAACTGCCTGAGTAACAAAATACAAATTTTAAGCAAAAAGTATTTTAACAATTGGAGCAATTCAAAGTATATCAGCTGGAGCCTAGAAAGCAGGAAGCTTGGAGACACTGTGCTAGCAGTGAAGACTCGGACTTTAAGTGAATTTGGTGGCTATTAAATGAAAGTAGGCTTGGGGCACTGTAGGTCCAGAGTGTATCTTACTGGGTGATATACCCTATTGACTGAAGTAGTGATCAAAACAGAAAGAGCTAAGAGAAGAATGGGTTATTAGCTCAGTTTTAGTCTTGAAGAATTTGAGACATAGAGAAACCATCTGGTTAAAATTGCCACTAATAAGCTTATAATTTTGTTCCATATTTATAGAAATTCATTTTTACATTACCGATTATTACTTTCATTATTATTAGTAAATATTACCTCCTCTTCTTACAAAGGCTATGAGGACTGAGACACAGAACTATAACTGTCACTTTGAGGAGATTCATATACAAATGTATAGATAGAACCTACACTAAAATAATTAGACATAAAAATTACATTCAGCAAAAGTCTAATGTCTACAACATACGTGATATGAATGGAGAAAATATCTAACGTTGGCAAGGCTTGATCGAACCACGAAAGGCTTCAAGTTTTAAGTAAGATTAAATTTCAAAAAAATATATAGTATAGAAATATAAAAATATAGAGAGGAGACGATACCTAAGAGAGTCCTTTTTAATTTGAGGCCAGGAGTGAAGGAAGCATAGGTTTTGTAATTTAGAGTGTTGATGGCGTGAATCTGAAAGAAGGCATCCTCTAAACGAACCCATGCCTATCATGTTAGCCAGTAGAAGAGTATCAACCTAACATATCCAGTCATGGAAATGGTTTCTACTTCTGGCCTTAAAAATGTTCACCTGTGTAGAAAATGTCCTGAAGAGGCCACAGAGAATAGCTTCTCTGAAAGCAAGTGTAAAGGATAGGAGGATTGCTCTTTAGAGGATTCTCGCCAGCCCATGCCCAGGATTCTGTCTATTCCATGCTTAAGATTCATCAGTTACATTAAGCAAGTTCACTGAGGATTTATTGTTCTTTCTGTAGATATTAAAAACTGAAAATACGTAAATAGGTAATGCTGGCATTGGTATATCTAAAGCATATAGAGTTTTATTACTAAAGGATCTTTAATTGGTAGACAAATGTGTTCAAAAGTTCAATGATTTAGAACAGTTCACCACTGAAATATAGTGAAGCTCAGATGTGAGCCACACCCATGATATTAAACTTTTCCAATTAGTATATTGGAAAAGTAAAGGAAGCAGGAAAAATTAGTCATTTATTTCATTTTATTTGTTGATATCTATAAATTATTATCATTTCAACATATAATCACAATGAAATGTATTGCTGAGATTTTTCTTATAGGACTTCATACTTAATATGGAATTCTGTTAATTTCCACATGTAGCAGTTTTCAAACCAGACTCGACACATTTAAATCTGGAAAGCAACAAAGGAGATTAGTATATTAGACAGAACAAAGATAGAATAACCTGCCTTACATTTTTACCCACTACAGTTAGGGTCTAACATTTATGCTGGCTGTTACTAAAGCTTTCCAAATCCTCCTCAGATCAATCCTTTCAATTTTATGTGAAAAACTCAAAATCCAGAAGAAATATGAAAGGAAGACAAATAAAAGAGAATTACATTTTTTATTCTATATATTTTGTTATCCAGGCAAAGTTTTAGATGTTTTATTCTTATTACTTACTTTTAAGTCAATTCATCAACTATTTCCAGAATTACATGGATATATAACTAGATTTAGAGACAAGTGTAACTAATTTCTATTCACAAAATCCAATGAACAAAGATATCAAAGTTCAGAGAAATTAAGTACATTGCCCAAGACTACACACATTGAGTGGGTAGTAGATCCATAAGTCTCACTCAGATTGTCCACCCCATCCTACAGGGTGCACTTTGACCACATATGTCTGCCTGGTAAAGCACATTCTTAGTAGTGCTTAGTCCAAGTCTCAGTTAATTGTGTGATCATGTCATTTGCAGGCAAATCAAGTAGTTGATCAGATCCTGTAATAGAAAAAAAAATACTAGGGAGAGCATTATTTTATTTTTATTATTTTTATTGATAAATCATACAATATATTCTGATTATAATTTCCTCTCCCCCATCTTATCTCATAACCTATGCTTGGACACTGCATACAAACAGATTGGAGATATATGTCTAGTAGCATTTAATAATGCTGATTTTATAATGGAGTTAAAAAGAAAACAAATGGCCCTTTGCTCTCTAGGGTAGATATATGGCTGGCACCAGAAACCATCATTTAACATGGGCTACTTCTGACACCCAATGCCAAAATGCAGTCAGGGGCTCAATAAGTTTCCGATAGAAGCTGTAAAACTGTGATCATTTAAAAGTGTAAATCTGATATATCTTTCAAGCATTAGAAACAGACATTGTCTTTGGCTGCTACCGGGAGGAATGTGTCTTCACAAATTTCCTCACTGTACTAAAATATCCAGCACTTGGTCCAAGATTTTGAAGCTATGGCCCAAATTGAAATTAGCATACTTATTGTTGGCACAAAATTTTTTCTTTCCAGGAAACAGATGTAAGAGCAAAGCTGAAAGTGATAAAAAAAATTCATTTTTCATCAATGTAGATACCCATTCTATGAGACCTTTTTAGTCCTACCTCTGTCATTCACAGTATGTATTTCAGCAATATTTCTTATTCATACACAAGAGCAAGCCATGGCTGAAGTGCACTATTGTGATGGCTAATCGCCACAGCTACGTAATCCAGGGTACATCCTCAATGTTTTAGTAGCATAATGCTTTTGACTACAACCAGGAAAACTGCAAACCTGAATAACTGATGATAACATTTAGATAAAGCTCAGAAGTGACAACACCGGGAAAGAATAGTGTTTAACACTAGTCTAGATCCAGTGGAGAATAAAATTTTGTTCCAGTTTCCCTAGAGTAATACTCCCAACTCTGGAGTTGTTTTGGGTCTGGACCAAAATAGACTGAGCAGCTAAAGAAAAATTTATTACTTATCCTGTCCCAAAGGCTGTTTCCCTTTAACAGCTTCCTAAGGTTCCATTTTTAGTCTTGCTTGCAATGTTGGGTATATTATTTGCTCAATCAATCAACAACTTTAGCCAAATAGGTTACTTGACTATATTTTTTACTGCTGTCCTGATTTTATTGGATTTGATCAGTGCTTGGAGCAAATTCACTTAATCACCTAGGTTTACTGTGGCTGATTAAGTTTGGCTGTCTGGGCTTGTGAAAAGCCCCCAGTAGAGCTAAAAACCACACAGTAGATGCAGGAAGTATATGTGGATACCTATGAATATTTACCTACCTTTGCCACTCGCTGTGGCTTCAGTGTTTGCAGTGCATTGAGGTAGGGAGTTTGTAAGGTCTTCTCCCTGCTGACTGGCACAGTCTCTTTGCTGCCTTGATATCATTATTACCAGCATCTTTATTCAACTCGAACAGTGGAAACTCAAAGAAATATTCCAGGAAAATGATGAGTGCCCATTTTTTATTCCTTCCCATTTTATGTTAAAAAAAAATCATATGAGCAGGTTTATGTCTTCTTAAGTGAAGGTTCTGCCAGCGTGCTCAACCACACGGTATGTGTTGTGAAGCAGAGGAGTGTCCGGTGACTTTCAGTCAGAAGTCTGACAGGTTTTATTATTTCTGAGGTTACTGCTTTGCCAAATTCTTCAGAGCTCTTTCTTACCACAACTTCTGTTGCTCCTCTTTCTTATCCTCCTCCTTTTCTATCTCCTCGATCCTGAAGTTCAGGGGGCAGCTCTGAAATGACAGTTTGCAAACTCAAAAGCAGGGAAGAGCCACTGCATCCTTAGAAAAGCAAGGAGGAGTCACTGTATCTTTTCGAAAGAATAACTGTCAGAGAAAAGAGTGTAGAAACACAGAAGATGGGTGCTTTGACAAGAAAATGCTGATCTCTCTTTGTAATCTTTGGGGCTTCCAAATTCATTATCTTTTTCACGCAAGAATGCTAAAGAGAGGGTTAAGTTTTTTTGAAAGAAGTTTAAAGGACAACCTTCTGACTGGTGGGCTACAAGAGTAGTTATCTACTTCTTGTTGGTGCCAAAAGAAAATATCTACAAAAGTCTAAAACATATAAAATGTTAATTATTCTCATCTATCTATAGTAGATGATCAATTTTGATTTTTTCTCTCTCATTTCCTTTTCTTTCTCCCCCATTTCCTTCTCTCCCTCTCACTTTAATTTTTAACAAACTTCAAATACACAATACCATTTTCCAGATTATATTCTAGGGTGATCACTCACAGCTCATTCATGAATCTAAAAGCAGGTAGCCCTGAGAGAAAATCAAAGGTGTGACATCCCTTTGGTGTGGTGATAGACTTTAAAGATCATAATTATAATGTCAGAGTTTGAGATAATGATAGGGTTAGTGATGTACTGTTATACTCCTAAAACTCACACCTGTCTAAGAAAAATTTGTCATGAAGATATAAGAAAAAAGTATGGAAATGAGGGGAGATTCATAAAAATGGAAGTCTACTTGGGAATCAGACTAATTGATCTTTCTCTATTTGCATGTTTTGAATATAAAAATTAGTGTTCTGTGTGGAAATGAGTCACCTAATTGGAATAGTGTTTGAACCAGTATTAGTAATTCATCTATGTCAAAAATGATGAAACATTAGAGAAAAGAAGACCTATAGCACATCAACAAATTTGGTGTTGAGACTTCTTGAACCTTGAAAGAGAAGTGATTCCCTCAATTTACTAGAAAGAACTTGGATACTAAGAGAAGCTATGTCTCAAGGGAGGGCCATGAACTATGAAAATTCCCTTTCTATAATAACTGACACTTCATGTGGCACTTTAGTTGTCTTGGAATTGCTTTTGGGATTACCTCATTAGGGTAATAAATCAATGTTGGAAGCATCTCACACACGACAACTCAGTTCAATAAGCATGTATGGGGCATATAGTACCAGACACTGAACTGGGTGCAAAGGGTTGACAAAAATGTGACATGCCGTCTCTAAACCCAAACACTTAACAGTAGTTCCCAGTTACATCATGAGGTCTTGATAGTTAACTGAGTATTTTCCCTCAAATTAAAAATATAATTTACAAAGGTAAAAATCATCATATAATTTTAATTTCATAAATTATAACCTAGATTTAGTTTTTTCTTTCTACTAATGTATTTATCCACACATAGAGAGGCCACAATATTTTTGTTTGGTTTGGTTTGGTTTGGTTTGGTTTGGTTTTATTTGGTTTTATTTGGAATTTGGTGTTTTGAGACAAGGTTTCTCTGTATAACCAGGCTGTCCAAGAACTCACTCTGTAGACCAAACTAGCCTTGAACTCACTGAGATCCACCTGCATCTACCTCCTGAGTGCTGGCATTAAAAGCATGTTCCATCACCTGGTTAATTTCTATTATTTTATTATTTTGGTGTTTATGAAAATCTCAGCCTGTGGTGAAAAGAATCCCTGGTCAGGCAAGGAATCATATCCAAAAATATGATCCAGTTGAGATATAGACATACCCTAAATTAAAGTATAATCTGGCTGGAACATGCAGATACCCTTATATAACTTTAATCCCTAACAATGAAGGTAAGGTTAGTTTGTAGAAGGAAGCAGCCATGTTTGAAGGTGATGTCTAACTGGGGGCAGGGAGACAAAGTGATGAATCAGAAAAAGATTTGACAGAATGAGTGGAGACAGGACGTGCCAACTCTTATGAGAACAGAAGAGGAAGGGAATAGATTGTCTAGAGGCAAGAAGCTCCCAGGCCTAAGCCTGGGGACAGAAGGAGACACTCAGTGCTTAGCCCAAGTAGTCTATAGGCACAGCTTGGGTACAGCTCTCATCTCATCACTTCATCTGAGAAAATAAAAGGAATGTTCACACTGTGGGTTCTGACATTGGCTGTAATACATAGTTCCAGCCCTGCTTTACTCGACAATATTTAGTTTGGTAACATTTGAAATTTGCCTATCTAATTTTACATATTACAAGAATAATGATATGTTCTTTGATACACCACCACCACCCCCCCCCCTTTTTTTTTTTTTTTTTTTTTTTGTTTTTTTTTTTGGTTTTCTGAAACAGGGTTTCTCTGTGTAGCCCTGGCTGCCCTGGAACTCACTCTGTAGACCAGGCTGGCCTCGAACTCAGAAATCCACCTGCCTCTGCCTCCCAAGTGCTGAGATTAAAGGTGTGCACCACCACTGCCTGGCTGAGATACACCCCTTTTATATGAGAAAAAAATGTAGCTATCATTTGCTTCCAAACTGATGAAGCTACACTTTAATATATGACATTACCTATGAAGTAAAGGAGATTTTATATTGTTAATCCATTTCTCTGATACTTTTGGTTATAACAGGAAGCTTGTCTTTTTGGGGGGTTTCTATAAACCAATAGATACTTACTGTAAGAGGATCTTAGTTTGAAGATACTTTTATTTTTTGTTTTTGTTTTTGTTTTTTGTTTTTTTTGTTTTTTTTGTTTTTTTGTTTTGTTTTGTTTTTGAGACAGGATTCCTCTGTGTAGCCCTGGCTACCCTAGAACTCACTCTGTAGACCAGGCTGGCCTCGAACTCAGAAATCTACCTCCCTCTGCCTCCCAAATGCTGGGATTAAAGGCATGGGCCACCACCGCCCAGCTTGAAGATACTTTTTTAAAGACTCTTTAATAGCATTTTACTTGGATGTGTGCATGTTGGTATGGGGATCTGCAGCTTACAGCAGCATGCTAATGGAGGGCAGAGGACACCATACCAGAGCTGATTCCCTTTTACCATGTCAGAGATCAAACTCAGTTCCTCAGGCTTGGAAACAGGTACCTTTACCATAGAGTCATCTCAACGGTTCTGAAAACAAAACAAAACAAAACAAGCAAACTAACAAACAAACAAACAAACAAACCTAAAACAAAACGTGCTGAAATTACATATTGCCATCCTTTTGAATGTAAATGAGAAAGCAAGTCCCAAGCACACGAATATATACTTAGACTATACTCATATTATGACTACAATATAAATCATTGTATAAGTATATAGTGCACAATATAAGCCCTCCCGCTCCCAAATAATGATAAGACTTTTTGTTAGTTTATGAAAGCTTGATTTTATAGTTTTGACTTCTTCCTAATTTAAATTAGTCTATCATACTAGATTAGTATAATTCTGCCACGTGCCTCTTCAGTCCCTGTATATCTAACTTCCTGTGAATATGACTTGTGAATTTCTCCTAAATACCTTATTGGCAAACCTCCCACTTCAGACTCTTTTTCAGAGTTCTTAACTTTTCTAGGAAGTGCCCTAACTATTCAGCCTTAGGCAGGTGAGGAAGGACAGAGAAACATTTTCACAGTGTATGAAAAGATTCTCTCAACATATACTCATGTCAAAGATGAGGGAGGAATGTCAATTTCACAAAACTGAAAATGATTTGATGTGCTGATCAGAGAAAACTACCAGAGAATAGAATAGACTGAAGGCAACACTGATAGAGCCCAGTACTTTGGAGGCAGAGTTAAGAGGAGCCCAGTCTGGTCTATGTAATGAGCTCTAGGACAAACAGAACAATATAGAGAGACCTTGACCAAAAAAGAAAAGAAATGTTAATTAATGTTAATGTCTATTCTGAAAATTTCAGAGGAATTTAGGGCTTCTTGAGGAAGCCCTACCTCATGACATCAGTCCTAGTGCTAGAGAACCCAGAGACATGAAACTCTCATTCTATTTAGATCAACAAGAAAAACATATCTCAGATTGGTAAATTTTTACCAAAGTGAAACAGAGGCCCACATGTTTTCAGGGAGCAAGATGGATAAATTGTTGTCATTGAAGAAAGACTGCAAGAGCTGTGTGTGTGTGGGAGGAATGCTCCAAATGCTGGAAAACAAATGAACTCAGAGTCACGTGTGTTTGGTTACCTGCTCATGACCTGCACAGGATCAAACTTGCTGAAGTTCTAGGACGTACCAGAGGAGGATCACAAGGTGTCACCACCTTCTTAGGAGTCATTGGCAGCTGATAGCTACAAGTGAAGTGTTCCCTAGTTTGCTTTGTTACTGTGATTGACATCATGAGCAAAAGCAAGTTAGGCTTTATTTGGTTTAATGCTTCTGCATTACAATCCATCTTCGGGGAAAACAGGGCAGAAACTCAAGCAATAATTGAAGTAGAAACCATGGAGCAAGGCTGCCGGCTGGCTCAGCCACTGACCTGCTCAGTTAAACCTCTTATACAGACCTATGAGCCCAGGGATAGTGTTGCCCACAGTAGAGTGGGCTGTCAATCAAGAAATATCTCACAGACATAGCCACAGGCCAATATGTCTGTGCAATTTCTTAATTGATGTTCCCTCTTTCTAGTGATTCTAGGTTCTACCAAGTTGAGAATAAAAAAGCTAATGAACATAGAGAAGAGGAAGAGTCAACCATATGGATTAGTAAGTTAACAAAATAGGGAAGAAGTACAAAGTTGGGAGGGAAACATAGTAGACAGTAACAGAAAAAGTTAGGAAAGGGAAGATTTTGGGTGATATGCTCAAAATCTGTCTTGTAGACCCTGTCAGGCTTCTGGTCATGATGATAAAGGACTGAACCTCTGAAACTGTAAGCCAGCCTCAATTAAATGTTATCCTTTATAAAGGTTGCCTTGGTCATAGTGTCTCTTCATGGCAAGGGAAATCCAAACTAAGACAATTAGAAGTTGAAATATACATTTTTGTGTAAAGGCATCATGATGTCTCTCACATCAGGCCTAAAAGAGATTTTAAGAAAAAGATGTATTTAAGTCTTATAAGGCAATAGTAAAAGTGTATTCTTTTATTAACCTTTGATTCTGATAGAAATGTTACTTACCAAAGCCACCAATAATAGTACCAATAGTAATTGCTGTCTTTCACAGAATCATTTCTAGGCACACAGTTAAGAAAAATTTGACTTGGGAAAGTCCTTTAAGCATCATTGAGCGTTTCCATCCTAAACACCCGAGAATGGAATTTTCTGTTACTCAAAGACACCAATGTTTATCACTGCTCCCAGCCTTTCAATGTCAGAGGCCGGCAGATTATTGCTGTTTTATTTTCAGTTAATTCTGTGTAACTCGAACATCATAAATGTGTGAGCAGTAAATAACCATGAGCAAACGCGTGCAATTCTTAATCTAGAGCTGTTTAGTCTGTGGCAGCTTCTTTTGAGAGGACATCTTTATTTTCCTAACAGCCTGTCGCTGTTCTCCTCTAATCTTGTTCTCAGTCAGTTGTAAGGCTTCACTTGCTCAGACTGACACCTGCAAATAGCTTTAACTTCCTGCCAGCTTCTCACAAAAATACATGGAAAACAATTTCCATGTTTACTCGGCCCTTTTAGACACTTTAATATTTCTCTTATTTCCTTTTCTCAACTAATTATTCTAAGTTTTTCGTTTCTCTATAAATGATCTGAAATTTTTAAGCAGGCTAAATTTTTTCTAATGTTTTGTGTAATTTAGTACATCTCATAAAAGAAAACAAACATACCAAGAGACTATGTAAGTTGCTAAGAACCTCAGTTTATCACGTTATCCAGCTATATATTTGCCTTTCAATTGTGGGGTTAAACTACTGATTCTACAACTTCTTGTATTTAATTGTGCAATTAGAATATGAACTTTTAAACCAAAAAAAAAAAAAATGCAGTAGAGTATTGGTAAGCAGTAAAGACAGCACATATCCAAGAGTGCTCATATTTATGGCATGTGAAGCTGCACAGAAGAAAGCTTATTTTATATTAGTCTTTTGTATTTTTACATTTGACTGATTGAGTCAATGGAAACCAGCCCTAATTGTTGCTTTATAGGCAACCGATGGTTTCCATCACTGGCACATACTGAACTAAGCCTTCAGGGAGTACAATGGAGCTGGCCTCCTGTTTTCTGTTACTCTGCAAATCAAAAAAAGATTGGTAGTTCTGATGAATCTTTTATTTCTTTCGGTTGCCTACACAACACTCTGCCAAATTACTTTACAATAAATAATAAAAGTCAACGAGAACTATGTGTTTATTCTCACCACCAATCCAAATAAAAGATTTTCGGTAAATGAGTTATTTCAAATAAAGCACGAAGTTTGAAGAAAATTATTAAAAGCAAATTTGCCTTGCAGTTTTTTGTTAATAGGATGCATAAAGCTGGAGAATAAGTTCAACTCATGTTGATGTTGTTTTAAAATTTCTAGTAAATCTATTGGCAACAAAGCAATTCTAAATGTATCACTTTATCTTACAAAGTGGTATTTAATGAATAAAATTTACCATTAGGATAACATAATGTATTCAGATTCTCCATAATACTGGACTTCAGAAATCTAATTCATTAGGTATGCTAAAATAACATTGTTTTTAAATGCGCTAAAATAAAACAAGCATTGATGCTAAATGAGAAAAGACTGCATTTAATAGTAAACAGAGCTTAATGTTGCCATACACACTTTCTCAATGGGAAAATACATTAATGAGGTGATTTTTATGCAGAAACATGGGGAACACCACAGTCTGATTACTAGTAAGTACGTATCTACTTCTCTTCAAAACACAGCATTCTTCATACCCATTGTGGTTGTTATGGGTTCCTTGCCATTACTGGTCACTGTCCCTTTTTTCACTTATAAAGAAGTCAAGATGGGGAATGATTAAATCATTGGCCCATGATACATATAGGATGTCTGTGCCTATGCCAAGATTTAGCTCATCATAGGAATTATTTTATATCAGAAAGTCATGACTACACGTCTTTGCCTTTCTGTGGGGGGTGGTACCGTAAGCCCACAGGAGCTTGCTGACCAAAGAATGAGCAAATGTGACATCTGGAAGCTATTTCAATCTTGCAGGACCTTAATGCAAGTGTATTTGGGTAATTGATTGATTTAGCACATTTAAAGGACGTTCCTTCTCAATTACAATACTGACTATGAACGAGTGGCCCAGTGAAGAAGCAGTGCGTTTTTCATGGCTAGGGGTGCCATTGCGCTGGCTCCTTTCCCTATTGGATGATACAGCTTAAGCTGTAAACTGTGTCTTAAAATGCCAGTCAATGGGTTACTGGATAACTTTCTAGAATTTTTCAAAAGATCTGCTCGTAATGCATTAAATTATATGGTTTCAGATGTATTTAGTTATTTTTCTTTACTGTTACAGTGACGTGCCTCACCTAATAATTCAAGGACCTCGTAAATTACCGAACAACCCTTAGGATATGCACAGATTCTATAAGCCAAAGGTTATAAGAGTACTTTACAGAGTCGAGAATTTTTAGGAGTCAAAAGGCTTCCTCTGTTGCAGGAGATATTAAAAAGGACTGGTAAGTTCCTGCGCTATCTCAGCTCCTCTCAGACCCGGTGGTCTCGCCGTCCAGTTCTGATCTAGTGAAGACTCTCTGACTTAGAGCTCCAAAATCTCCCCCTTCCCCCCCAACCCCGCCCCAGCTCACTAAGTTCCTACTGGCAGACCATTACCACGTCAGCCCTATGCTTCAAAACCCTGCAGGCCTTTGTGGCGCACATCTGGCAAGCCCACGCTTTGCTGTAACTTTCTTTCTTGAACCCAGTCAAACTGCCGTGTGAAGGAAAATACCACATAAACTTAGGTCAGAAACAACGGTAACTCAATCCCTGAGCATAACTAGAATCCTAATCTTGTAAGCCATATTAAATCTAAATCCTCTGGTGGCGAATCCTCTCTCCTGCTTCCTCTCTTCCTCCGTCCAACCCAGAAGTCCTGCCTACTCGCCCAGTGATTGATTCCTTTATTCATTAGGGGATGGTTCACAAGAAGCAACCTGACTCATTTCTCCTTCCAGACAGCCCCTCCTGGGAAAGCAGAATTAACATCAAAATCCAACAGTTCCAGGGCCATCCACGACATTCCTCTAGTATGTATTAAATGGTCATTTTACCGAAAGACAAAGTGCTACATGGAGTTCAGGCCATGCTAGAATGGCTGTGAACAAACCAAAGAAAACTAAAATAAACCAAGCCATACATAATAGCAACATTGGCTCCTGAGTCAGAAAGAGTTAAACAAGCTTAGAGAAGCTGGAGTGTTTAACTGAAGTAGAAAATAATTGAAAAATAAGTCAATAGACAGTAAAATATTCCAAAATATGTAGTTATGGATAGGATTAGAAAATCTTTCTAAGGGGATTATAAAAGTCTTAACAATATCAGACGTTGGGAAAGCGTCCTATTTTGTTTTCAGTCTAATGATTAAAATGAAATAAGAAACATAATTAGGCAAAATGATGGGAAAGCTACTATTTGGTCATGTGAGGAGTGAGAAATATCCATTATATGCCAAGCACAAAAGGTCATTATTTGTTTAAAAACATGAACAAATAATTGTATGAAAATATGAGAGAAAGCAGAAACATAGTGCTATGAAAACTCCTCAAAAGAGAGTGACGAGGGAACAAGGGAGGTTGAGAAGGGTCTGCAAAGAACAGATCTACTGACAGGCAAACCTAAACAAGGTAAGAGAAAGGAAGAGTCAGCTAAAATGTGGAGTGCCTCCTCATTCTTCATCATGTTCATCCTGATGAATTCATCCATTCCAGAATTTGGGCTTACATCAGAATTAGTCATTTGTCCGTTTTTGCTGTTGTCGTCGTCGTCGTCGTCGTCGTCGTCGTCGTCGTCGTTGTTGTTTTAATCCAGACTTGAAAATGGACTATTTGAACACAAACTATCACACCTCCACCATAATTCACAGGGAAACAAAAGAATAATAAGACATACATGGACATCAGTTTATTTCCATACTGTTATTATTCTAATATAGTTGGGAAAGGTATTTGTGTCATTTTAGGCACCAAATATAACTGTATGTAGAAGGCTAGAGTATCAAAATAGTGAAATGGACTTAGAGCAAGGACATCATTAAAAGAATCATGTGTGTGATCCTTAATTTTTTTTTTTGACAATGTGAAGAATCTACACCCATGTTAAGGAAGTCCAGTTAATGGACATGTTTCACATCTCACAGAGGACGAGTGGTGCTTATGACCAACTTACCCATATCTCCTTCCTCCTGCCTCACTGCCCTTATCTACACCTCCTTCCTCCTGCCTCACCGTCTTTACATACTCCTTCTTGATCCTTCCTCAGCGCTCCGCTTTCCCGCCTCCTCTGTTCAATTGCATCTTCTTGTAAATGGGCACATTTAGCTATATAAACTTGTTCTCAGTGCTAATGATGTATTTATAGTTCTCTGTTCACCATCTTTTGTTCTTCATTCTTGATTAGTTCAATTCTGGAAACTTTAAAGGGAAACAAACATTTAAAGGGCATGTAATTGTCTTTCTGTAAGAAGTGAGAGAGTTCAAACATAACTGGAACATAGTATGCTTTAAGCTTTAAGCAATATTTGTTTAAGATGTGGTTATTGACAGAATTATATCTTAAAGGATCGATGGAATTTTGCTGATAGGCTAGGTATCTATTCTATAGCTGTATTCAAGGGTAATATTTTTCCCGTATTCAGAGTAAGAGAGTGGGAAATAGAAAAAAGTAAGTAAAAACAAGTGAGTCACCTAGTACTCACAGGAAGAGTAGAGAGTCACAAGAAGAGTAGAGAAAATAAAGTAGGCTAGAATTAGTTGAGGCAACTGATGAATTCACAAACATTGGGGTTTAGATGCCGATTATATTTCATACCATAAGCTAAAAAATAATATATACTCATCAAGCTGTCAACCAAGAGAAGTAGAAGAACAATCTTGCCATAAGGACTGTGTCTTACAGGATATATTCAATAAGTGATCACTATTGAATAAATAGTACATATGCCCATTATATTGTATATCCGTAGTGGTACTTTTTAAAAACAAAGTATTAATTAGCAAGGTATAAGAAATATGGCCAGGATATCTTTTAATCAGCTCATGTAGTAATCCAAGCAACACTTAATATTACTTGGGACTGAACTTGAGTTCGGGTAGTATGAAAGAGAGAAGGCATATTCAAAAGATGATAAAACACAATTGTGATTAAAATCTGGGGTCGGAGCTGGCTTTAGCCCCAGGAATCAGGCGGGACCAGCCGGGAGGCATAGGTCCCAGGAAGTGCAGGGGAGTCACAGGACTGCAGGGACTGGAGCCTCTCAGCTTCTGAGGGACAGAGCTGGATCAGCGAACATCTCTGCCCCCTGCCTGCTAGTGGAGGACTTCCCCCCAAGGCTGGCTTCAGCCCAAGGACTCAGGTGAGATCCACCATTTTTTCTCTGGGGTCTTGCAAAGGCAGGATCATCCGGGAGGCATAGGCCCCAGGAAGTGCAGGGGAGTCACAGGACTGCAGGGACTGGAGTCTCTCAGCTTCCGAGGGACAGAGCTGGATCAGCGAATATCTCTGCCCCCTCCCTGCGAGAAGAGGGCCTGCATCCTGAGCTGGCTTTAGCCCCAAGAATCAGGCGGGACCAGCCAGGAGGCATAGGCCCCAGGAAGTGCAGGGGAGTCACAGGACTGCAGTGACTGGAGCCTCTCAGCTTCCGAGGGACAGAGCTGGATCAGTGAACATCTCTGCCTCCTCCCTGGGAGCAGAGGGCTTCCCTCCAGGACTAGCTTCAGACCAAGTACTCAGGCAGGACCAGCTGGGAGGCACAGGCCTCAGGAGTGGAAGGGGAGTTGCAGGGCAGCAAGGACAGATCAAGCTCTAACACACCAAGAACTTCTAACACCAGAGATCAAGAGATGGCGAAAGGCAAATGCAAGAATCCTACCAACAGAAACCAAGACTGCTTGGCATCACCAGAACCTAGTACTCCCACCTCAGCAAGCCCTGGATATCCCAAAACACCAGAAAAGCAAGATTTGGATCTAAAAACTCATCTCACAATGCTGATAGAGGAGCTTAAGAAGGACATGAATAACTCCCTTAAAGAAATACAGTAGAAAACAGATAAAGAGATACAAGCCCTTAAAGAGGAAACAAAAAAATCCCATAAAGAATTGCAGGAGATCACAAGTAAACAAATAGAAGCCCTTAAAGAGCAAACCCAAAAATCCCTTAAGGAATTGCAGGAAAACACAAACAAACAGGTGAAGGATCTGAATAAAACCATTCA
>JADRCD010202395.1:30721-48369 GCA_019843815.1 Montemys delectorum | reverse complement strand
AATAAGAACATAAGGGTTGAGGCTTAATAGTGATGTGTTTGTGTGTCAAGTTGACAAGGGGTCAATTGTACTGGCTAGTTTTGTGTGTCAACTTGACACAGGCTGGAGTTACCACAGAAAAGTGAGCTTCAGTTGGGGAAATGCCTCTATGAGATCCAGCTGTGGGGCATTTTCTCAATTAGTAATCAAAGGGGTGGTGCCATCCCTGGGCTGGAAGTCTTGGGTTCTATAAGAGAGCAGGCTGAGCAAGCCAGGAGAAGCAAGCCAGTAAGAAACATCCCTCCATGGCCTCTGCATCAGCTCCTGCTTCCTGACCTGCTTGAGTTCCAGTCCTGACTTCCTCTAGTGATCAACAGCCATGTGGAAGTGTAAGCCAAATAAACCCTTTCCTCCTCAACTTGCTTCATGGTCATGATGTTTGTGCAGGAATAGAAACCCTGACTAAGACAGTCATTGTTCCAGTTTTGTTCATGCAGTCCTTTCTAAGACAAGCCATGTTCAACCGACTTCCTGCTATTCCAGCTCTTACAGTCTTCCTCCTCCCTGTCCCATGATCCTCCCTGAGCTATAGATAGAAGAGCTGTAGTGTAGATGCACCTGGTATCTTCCTGATCTCTTGATCTCTGTATTGTGTTCTTTGGTGAATTTCTGAGGTGATCTCCACTTCCTATAGGGAGAACCTTCTTTGGTGAGGGGTGCTAGCTACACTGATCTGTGGATAAAAGCATTAAATATAGAATGTAGTAAAGATTATGCTTATCTAGCAAAGTGGGAGTAGTGGATTTTCTTCTAAGTTCCTTGACCACAATAATCCTGGGAAACTGGCTAGGTCTCTTTCAGGCATGATTTCTTTCCTGTTGAGTGGGCCTTAAGTCCAATGAAATGGCTGGTGGTTCTTGCCAACACGTGCGTATCACTTTAATTCACCTTTCTAGTATTTCCAAGCTGTGGAAATACTTCTTGTGAAAACCATTCTTGTGGTTCATAGGTGTCAAGGGACAGGTGGGGCGAAGAATTGCTTCCATGTCTTGGCAGCATACATAGGTACTTCCTTATGGTATGGAAGTTAGACCACAGGAAGCAAGATTTCAGGTCTTACCATCCAAACCCCGTGTCATAAGTCTGGTGTCTTCAGTAGTAGGAACTTACCCTCACCTTCTGCAAGGCAATGAAAACACCCCAAAAGAAGTAAATGTAAGGAAATCACAAACATCAGAGTAGAAATAAATGAAACCGCAGCCAGAAAGAGAAATCTTAATGCTGTAGTTGGTGTTTTGAATTGATAAACATTGGCAAATAGGCCCTAAGGAGGAAATAGTGGATTCTAATAAAGAAATTCAGAAAACATTAGAGAGCTGCAGCCTTTGTCACAGAAAATAAGGTATAAACAGATAATAGTACTATAATAGATATAATAGATATAGTACTATAATAGATATATAATAGATATATAGAACTGTGAAAAGAGGTTGAGAAAACGATGTCATCCACAATAATATAGAAAATAACAGGACTAGATCTAACAGGAAGGCTGAGGGACTTGTACTTTGGATAATATAAAGCAACGAAGAAGAGAAAGTGGCAAGAGATCCTGTACGTATGCCCTTGGCAGTTAGTGTGTTAAAATACCCATGTCACAGCAAACAGTCTGTGAATTTAATGTAATCCTTGCTAAAGTCCCAGTGACACTTTTCATAGAAACAAACAAACAAAAAAAGTTCATGTAGAACCACAAATGACGCTGGTATTAGTGACATTTTAAGAAGAACAAAACAGCGATCATGGCATTTTCTGAATTCAAAATAAAGCTATGTTGATCAACACCGTATGATGCATTCATAAGTGTAGATGCCAAGACCACGGGACTGGGGATAACAGAAATCCTTTGAACACACATGGTCAACTGCTCTTTAACAAAGATATCAAGAAAGCATTTCTCTTCAGAACACAGTGTTGAAACAAAACCTGGATATCACATATGTGAAAGAATGGAATTGGATCACTGTATTTTACCACAACTCAGAAATGGAGCGCTTAAATGCCTTCAGCCATAAAACTCCTAAGAGGAACTATAAAGAAAGGCCCATGATATTTGTCCTGGTACCCTAAGTTTTAGATCTTTCCCTAAGAACATATTTATGACAAAAGCAAATTACTATAGCCACATCAACTATAAAATGTATTTCTCTATTTTAAGTTACTACGGTCTATGTGAAATTAGTGTGGCAATATGTTAATAATTAATCTATACTCAATATGGGTTGCATTAATTATCAAATATTGTTTGTACAATCACCTTTTGCTACTTAGTAATATCAATGAATGAAATTATACTTAAGTAAAGAATGTTTATGCAAACTAATGTGACTAAAGAAGGTAGTATAAATGAAATAATTACAGTATTAAAAAGTTTTCCACATATCAAGGGCTCCAGTTTTGTCAAATTTCATGTAAAATACAACCATGGAGTATTATTGTGTCATCATCCTGTCTTTCCTCTCTGGGGGGGCAACTTTGAGAAACAATCGGAAGGACACTGGTAGGAAGCAGAGAACTCCATAGCATTGGTTGATATTCAGTTAAGTTGGATGACCTTAAAACTTAGGACAATAAGTTTTAGAGTGTGTTAATGCTCAAAGATAGTTGAGCAAGTATATATTTGATATTCTGAGAATACCACTGGAAACTTACTGATGTCTGTACTCAAACTCAAACTTTCTAAGCTTTTTCAGAAGATGATTATGGAAGAACTGTGAGCTGCCTTTCTTCCTGAAGGTTCCATTTGTGGAACTTGTTGTAGTGCTGCTGAGAAGGCAAAGCCCTACTTGATAAGAGAATACATTTTTAGAGCTGTCATGACAGTGTAATTATGGTCTATACATCACTATTTGTGGTGAACTGCTTTCTGGTTTACATTGCTAGCACTGTGATGCACAGTACACCTATATCTGCTAAGGATTGAGTACACAAGGTAAAATGGGTATACAAACAATCTGGTATAGAACGGGACATCCAAACAGGAAAACGGAGCACACATAAGAAGTTTAAACTTACATGCAATATGGTGTACGCTATGCCAGCCTGTAAGCATTTAGTGAGAGGGGGAAAGGCAAGGAGAGGAAACAACTGGGGGTTGTTAAGAAAGAACTAATTTAAGAGCCTGAAATGTCTGTATTGAGCAAATGTAGAAAGAATGCTTCACTTTAAAAAATAATCAAAGCTCTTGTCCTGCAGACTTGACAGGAGAAATGACCAATATTCAGTTGGGAAAACAGTGTAATCCAAATTTAACAAGAAATAATGATTAGGCTTTGAGCACTTCTGGAATGTATTTTGAGATCACTAAATACCAGAAAGTTGAGTCCTGTTTTTAATAGCTATCAGTGTGCTTATGAAGCCCAGCTAGACAGAATCAAACTTTGTGCTCAGCATTTCAAACTTTCAGTTCTTTCTACTGTTTACATATCTTATTGATGCGTTTTCACCCTTTCTCTAAGCTGTCGTGTATCCTCAGCTTGCCATTTGTGTTTATGATCATCTACATTTTCCTCTTTATGCTTTAAAATCTCTCATTGGTCACATTTGATATGTTATATTTTCCCATCTTGTGCTTTTAATGCAAATTCCCACCTCATTCTTTAAATCCTGCACTTTCTTTTTATGGGACATTTCAAGCTTATTTCCTGAGAGATCGTTTTATTTCTACATTACTTCTGATAGTGATATATCTTTTACATCCTCTGGGATGAGACTGGTATTCTGTGGTAGTTTCCTTGGATACACCAATGAAGGTAGGATGCGTGCTAAGTAAGATAGGAAAGTTACGTAAGTGTCTACTGCAATCCACATCCAGGGCTGGCTCTTGAAATAAATTCTTTCATTTAGTCATCAAATCCTGGGAAGTGAAGGATGGTTCCCATTTGACTATGGATGTCTTTAGAGTTAAAATTATTTTCACATAGCAAACATGGCTAGATACCAAGTATCAAATGAGTTGCTCACACTAAAAGAATCAATTCTTAATCAATCCAATGAAAGTGTCATTGCATATCTGGGGAAACATGCTGGTTAGCATTGGATAATTATCATGCTCTTAGCATAGCTTTATGATGCTATTCTTTGGCTCTTTTGCTTTATAACAATAGACATTTCTTTGGTACCTTGTGAGGGTAAGAAGTTCTGATATTCTCTCAGGGTCTTCTCTGTGAGTAGGAACATGACTGAACATGCAGGACAGGAGGGAAATTGGGCTGAACTCAAGCTTTCATCAGGACCCAATCACAAGTAGCCAATTTACTCCCGCCCCCCCACTAACAGTATTAGCTCATTCTTGATGGGTGAACCTTGTGACCTAATAGCTTCTTAAAGGTTCCACTTCCTAAAACTGTCATGATGGGTAGGAACGTGGACATACCAGCCATAGTACTATGACTCTCTATATTAGATTCAATAGGGTGCACAGTAGAACATTGAATTCTAAGCTTAATATTATAAGGTTAGCATATAAGCATAATATTAGAAAAATACAGGCTTCAGAAAATACAGCATTATAAGAAGTTTGGAAAGAAATGGCTTCATTTTTTAAGTGACTAGTACTTTATAATTTTTTATTGAGTATTTGTTTTAATTTCATCTTAATACACACCTTAATTTCTTAATCGGTGCCTGCTCCGATATACAGCCAATCTTTTACTTGGCTGAACTTTTCATTTGGAGAGCATTTCTTTTCTTCTTCCCTCATTTTTAAACATACATTTTGTTGTTGGCTGGCTGGCTGTTTTGTGGTGTAGGAGATTGCAGACAGTACCCTGAGAGAGCCAGGCAATCATTCTTCCACTGATTTAGGGCCCCAGTCCTCTGATTTACATTTCTAAAAAAGAGTCTATTGCAAACTTTTCTTCCTACTTTTAGCAAAATTACAATTTAGAGCAACTGAAAATTATGTCTTACCCTATGTCTTCTTAAATAAGAATTAATTTTACTTAAGTGGCTGGGTTCGAGAACTATAATTTGAATGAAGTAATCTGTAGTTACATAGATTTTTTTTTAAACCTACATGGTACTAAGGGAAGTATCATCTTTCCCCAGACACCTTGCGAGGAACTCAAAAGTACTCCTTCGTGATCTGCTGCTGTAGCCCCGACCAAAGGACCTGCCTCGTCCTCCCTTTGATGGCACGTCTTTCCACATACTGCTTTCTCCCCTCCTTCCCTTTAAAAGTAGTCAAATATTTGACCACACATTACACAGACAATAAAGTGAGTGAATTCTTAAAAGTATAATAAATACCTTTTATTTCAGAAGAAAAACCACTTTGATTATTACCCAATAAGCATTCAACCAGAAAGAGATAGCCCCACTGACAGTCTGGGTTCCTATCCAGGTAATGGGCATGTGCCTCATTTTATACATAAGACCCTGTTATCTTAGGAATATCCAGCTGTTTCTACACAAAACAATTTAAAATATTTAATTTATTGTTGTCAGCAATGATTTCCTTACTGTTCTGTGAAAGGTGAGAAGCTAATTCTCAAGTCCAGCTGTTCACATTAACCGTTTTCTCTCCATGCACCCCAACCCCTATCCCCATCTTTGTCCATGTATCTAGCCTGTTCTTTACTTTGATGACATCAGTAGAGTATCTGTCCTTCCATACATGACTTAGTTAATAATTCCCAGTTCTAACCATAAAAATATTTGTTCTCTCTGCATTCTTGATTACCAATTAAAAAAGATTTTAATGATTTTTTTTTTCGAGACAGGGTTTCTCTGTGTAGCCCTGGCTGTCCTGGAACTCACTCTGTAGACCAGGCTGGCCTTGAACTCAGAAATCCACCTGTCTCTGACTCCCAAGTGCTGGGATTAAAGGCGTACACCACTACTGCCCAGCTATTTTTTTTTTTTAATCAAAGAACTTCAAACTTTCCAATACTTTTCTTCAAAATGAGGTTATTCTTTATCTGTGTTCTATTGTACAATGTGAGCAACAGTCTGGTTGTCTGAAATTGTGCTTCCATTGTACGACAGGTCTTCAGGAGGTCTAGATTTTTCTCTTAGATGCTCTGAAACTTTATGATTTGACTTCTCAATATTGAAGGTTCATATTTATTTCATTATAAACACAATTTTCAACTGGAGAATTTTCCTTGTTTCTTCTGTATGTAATTGCAGCATTGATAATATTTTCACCTTTATAGACATGATGCCTTAAGCATTGAAGGTTCACATGGTGTATGTTTAAGTTCCCTTTTCTGTCTTGAATTTTGAACACTTTCTATTTCTTTTTCTTCATGGTGGTTTAGACATTTGGTGGTATTTTCTTGTCTGCTCTTGTCTGAATGAAAGCCATGTTGGATTATTTAATTATACAGTGTGGATTTTCTCAAATACTCGATCACTAGACCTACTTTCTGCTAGACCCTTTCCTGAAGGAGAATCTGCCTGGGACACTGTAGAAGGAGCTGAGTGGATAAAAAATATTGCTTATTAAGTATCACTTAACTGCTAATTCTTATTAACTAATTATCCCAATCATCTGCAAATGAGACAATTACTTCTATCTACAAAAAAATGTAAAGCAAAGAGTAACACTATTAGAAAAAAGAATCTGTGGTCCCTAAGAGGTTCTCAGAGGCTGGAGTAACATACAAACTTGCTTTTTCTGATGTGACTACTTTCTTTGTTATTTACCTTTTTTTTTTAAAGGAGCGGAAAAAAATGTGAATGAAAATATGTCTTGTTACATGCAAGTGGTCTTTCGAAAATTCAAATAATCTCCCCTAATCTCTGAGTTAACCCAGGCCAGATGCTATCAATTTCAGAAGTAGTTCCTTTAAGGATGAGGTTATTTCTCAATGCTAAACGTTTTAAAACGTTTTAAAATCCTAAGGGATTGCAGTGCAGGATTCAATTATTTTCCTGCTAACCTAAATGAATGACTTGTTACACAAGTTTGTTAGGTAAACATAACTAGAATGTACTCTTCATTCTTGGTCCAGCTTGTACTTTTAAATGAAGTGTTCTTGGATAAGCTCCAAATACATGTGCTCACATTTGCATAGCATAGATTGGCTCCTCCCTCCCTGTGATAATTACCATATTTTATTTCATGTGCTGATTTGAGTGTTACTGTTTGCCACTTCTTGATGTGGATCATGTCATGAAGACGATCTTAATTTTATTTATGTTTGTTTATTTCCTGGATATGTTTCCCTTAATAGCTAAGTAAATAACATTGGCCATCTGGCTAAACCCATGTTGATTTCATCACTAAATTCCAGTTACAATCTGTTACTTGCTCTCTACATCAGAATACTGTTCATATGTCCAGAACATTTCTCAGCTGCTACCTTTCCAAGACCCACCTCTGGGGTTGAATTTGCATTTATGTTTATAGCTTATATTTTAAGGTATTGATATTATGGGAAAAAAAAACAGTTAAACACAAATACTATATCCGCCTTTCTTTTCAAATTTGTGTTTAAAGCCAGATGGTGGTGTCATATGCCTTTAATCTAAGAACTCAAAGGCAGAGGCAGGCAAATCTCTGGTTCAAGGCCAGCCTGGCCTACAAAACTGAGTTCCTGGATGGCCAGGGCTACTCAGAGAAACTCTATCTCAAAAAAGGAAAAAAAAGAAGACAAATGTACAAAACAAAATGAGTTTATTATAAACCAATATAACTAAGAAATTCCTATGTAAGGACACAATATGCTATGCTAGGTTTAATCTTGTCAATGGGAAGAACTAATAATATATTTATATCTAGAATACTTGAACTCACCATTACTCAGCTTAAATATGCAGCTAAAGGAGCGTGGTTGTACAAACAGTAGTTTCAATTTATAATATTTCTGAGTTACTTGTGTAATTTTTGTCTGCAAATGGAAAAGACACTATTGAGAATTGCCATAAAATTTCATCTTTTTTAAACTGTAGTTTTTTTTCCTTTGGAAGTGTATGTTTTTAAAGTTTAAGGTATTTTTTTAACTGTTACTACATTTTAAAATATTTTTTTCAGCTTAGTAACAGCTTTTACAAACTTAGTTTATAATATATTAGCTTATTACATGGCCACCAACCATTTATCATATTTGTGTTTTGGGAAGAGTTGGAAGGTATCAGACAGACCTTAGAAATTTCTTAGTTTCAGGAATTATTAGTCTTAAACTACCTTTTGACAATAGATGATTGTCTCATGACTGTCGTGCTCTGTGAGGCTTGGTTCTGGAAATCTAACTGGAACAATAAGGGGATGGAGAAAGGATAGTCACCCAGACACGTGTTTAGAAAAGCTGGGCTCAAGTGGGCTATTCTGCTCTGATGGAGGGCACCAACTGCAACATAGATGTTTTACACATCTGAATTGAGGAGATGGGTTTATGATATATAGCTCAATAAGGAGGTGAGTTCATGGTATACAGCCGAAGGAGGCAGGTTTAGTTGATTCTTGTAGGGAAGCAGTCTCATGCTGCAGTCAACCCTAAGAACCAAGCTGGAGTTGATAGTTCCTCCATACACTGTCAGCATTGGCACGGGGATCAGAGGAAGGCTCTGCTGTCCCTCTAGGTCTCACTCAGGTAAGGCTATGATGCTCCTGCACTTGGAAGACACTGGAGGTCCTTGACTTGACTCTGCTCATTTCAGCTATACACATTTACTCAGGTCTCCTTACATGTTCACTCAGTGTTTGCTTCATTTCTTACACATGATGTCTTAACAAAATGGTTTGTCTGTGACCTAGCCTCCTCTGTTTGCTGAGACTCTGATCTCCCAACCTAACGAAGCCCTCGGGCTGCTACATTTGCCTTACAGACATTTGTTGTCTTTCCATCCACACATAAGAAGCATTTAACACATAACAGGCACCCACTAAATATAGTTGAGTAAATGAATAAAAGAGGCTTGCCATTTTTGAAGTTTGAATCTATCTGAAAGTCTAGAAATAAAAAAATGGTAAAAAAAATCTCAAAGATATTTTTTTCCTTGAAAATTCCTGGAAAATTTAATGACCACTAAAATGGTCACTAATGCTGGGATTTTATTACTTCACAACTGTTTTTTTTTTTAATAGATGAGAAAACAAATCTAAAGGTAGATAAGTTTTATTATAGAATGGAGTAAGAACTTTATATTTTATTTTTAAAATATGTTTTATACTTATTTCATTTGTAAAAGACAACTGGTAGTGAGAAGGTAAAATGTTCGAGTATTTGATACAAGTACATGAGAAAGTAGAAATTATGAGAAAATTCTTGAAACTCCAGCTCAAGTTTTCATTATATTTGTTTTAAAATTATTAAACTCTGAAGGTAATGAGTCAACTGTTTTTACAAGTAATAAAAATATCCTGTTAATGCTTTAGTAAGCCATTTGTTTTTTATGCTAATTGATTCTTTTAAAATAATAAACTTACTTCATTATTTAAAAGTCAGGTAGTTTTTATAGTTTTTGCAATTTATGTAACACATTTTAAGGAAATATTTTATATATGCCTTTTCCCCTAATGTTAGCACAAACAGGAAAGCATACAAAAGTCTGCCTTTGTAGTTATTTTACTTTGTGTCTAGAGTGTTCTATGTCATCGAATTGTAATTTACATTTTGAGCCATTCTACAGGCTGTGTCCACCAGTGGATATGAGCAAACCAGCAGAAACTTTCCACAGATTGCTCTTACTTGAAATTCTTCCCAGAGTGACTTGACTTGGAATGTTTGGTTGACTGTGGCAAAGCTGTCCTGCTTTTTCACCATAAATGGTACAGACATGAGTTTTCAGACAACAGTCAGTGGAAATTTCAGCTAATGCAAGGAACTCACGGAGGAGTAATTGCTTCCTTCCCCTCTTTCCTTTTAAATTGGATATTTCTGACATTTCTACAGTTGTTGAGAATGCTTATGTTCCTAATAACACCATATAAATGCAGGGGAGGTCTGAAATTGTGATAAAAAGGATTTAAATTGAGAGAAAAAAAAAACATGTTCACACTGGCCTCCAAAAATAGCTTTATGGGCTAGGGAGATGGCTGCATTGGTAAAGTGCTTATCATGTATTATCGATGATTTTGATGTCAGAGATAAGCTCCACCTGCACAGGGAGCCTGACATGAAACAATATTCCCAATTGCCTTAGCCAATGAATGAGATTCAAGTACTTGGTTTTCAAGTGGTGGGACTGTTTGGCAAGGATTAGGAGATTGTTGGAGGAGGTGTGTTTACACCAAAATGTACCCAAAGACATTTGTCATTCTAGTGTTATTTTCTGTTTACAACTAGAGGATCAAGATGTGACCTTTCAGCTGTTCCTACTGTCGTACCTTTGCTCTGCCATCTTGGACTCTAAATGTCTTTTACAATAATCTCCAAACTAAATACTCTTTTGCCCCTACAAAATAACTTGCTTTTGTCATGATATCTCATCACAGCAATAGGAATTAAGGTAGAAACAGGTACCAGGAGTAGGCCATTGCTGTGAAAGGCCTGGCCATATTGCTTTTTGGAAGAATGTCAGAGTAGGGGACTTAGGACTCAGAAAGCACTTGGACTTGAGTCATTATGGGCCAACCTATTAGGAGCTTGAAAGACAGTAGTGCTGGGATTACTGTAGACAGATTACCAATACCCAGAAGGTTTCATAGAGGTGGAGACCAGTCTTATGATATTTTGGCAAAGAATATGGCTGATTTCTGTTCTTGTCCTAAGAATCTGCCTGAGGTTAAGCTGAAGAGTATTATATTCATTTCCTTGGTAGAGGAGATTTCAAGAAAGCCTAATATTGATTCTGTCATATGATGATTTATAATCACTCTAATTCAGGTCTAAAATGAAAAAGGGCAAGCCACACATCAGAAAATACAAATTGTACAATGTGAGAAGAAAATGAGCTTGAAAAAATTTAATGTTGGAGTTAAATTTAGTTCTGAAAGGAATGAGAAAATTAAAGAAAGACCTCTTCTGAGGGCAAGACTTCACCAAGATAAGCATCCAGCTTGTAAGGAAGAGAGGAGTGAGGAATTTTTATTTATTTCTAAAAAGCATTAGGTAAATGTAGCAGCCAGGCTTCCTCTTAGGCTTGTAGTCAAACTTGGCATTGTTCTTTGATTTTAGTGTCATAAAGGCTACATGTATAAAGGGGCTATGTATACTTTCTCTTCCCTTAAGGATAGCTTTTGAGACACTCCCCCCCCACACACACACACAGGAGAGAAAGTGAGAGACCTTCTGCATGAAGTCCCTAAAAAGGCCATTTTGTGAAGCTGTAAAAGTGAATCCTGGATTGCATTGGAGATCCCAAGATGTTGGAAATGCTAGAGTTATGATTCTTTATCTAAGCAGTGCTGCAGACAGGAATGGAACCATTCTAGAGAGGTAAGTGTATTGTAAGCAGTAAAGCCAGAAGAAAAGAGCCATCCAAGCTCTTTGACATGAGACATGGAGCTATAGGATTTCAGTCTTGCTTTTATTCAGAACTTCCTCATTGTGCCCAAATCCCCCCTCCCCTTTCTGAATGGTAATGTATATTCTGTGATATTATGTATTGGAAATATGTAATTTGCTTTTGCTTTTGATTATAGACAGGGTTGAAGTTAAGAAATTGCCTTGAGCCACAGAAGAAACTCTTGACTTTGGATTTTTTTAGACTATACTGAGACTGTGAAAGATGGGGATTTTTAAAGATTGACTAAATATATTTTACATTGTGATATGGCTACATGCCTATGGAGGCAAGGGATTAGAGTATGGTGATTTGAATGAGAATGACCCCCATAGGTTCACATAATGAATACTTGGTTGAACACGGTGGAACTGTTTGAGAAGCATTAGGAGGTGTGGTCTTGTTGAGGAAGTGTGTCAATAGGGGAAGGTGTTGAGGTTTCAAAAGGCCTGTGGTATCTTCTGTATCTCTGCCTCATGCTTGTGAGTCAACCTGTAAGCTCTCAACTGTTTCTGCTATTGTGCCTTTGCTCTGCCATCAGGGACTCCAGCCCTCTGAAACCATCAGCTCAAAAGCCAATGTTTTCCTTTATAAGTTGTCTTGACTATGATGTTTTATCATAACTATAGAGAAGTAAATAAGACATACTGTAAGATTCAAAATGGTGAGAGAGCACCAGTACATGTGAAGAGCTTCATCACTACTCTTCTCCTGTGTTAGACCTTAGGTTTTGAGAGGCTGTTGTTCAATTGGATGAATTAAATTAATGGATTTCATGGAGCCTCAGAGTAACAGGGTCTGGTTGGCAGTAGTGACTTAATCAAAGGCAAGGTGAAGTACAGTCAAAGCAGTGTCTCTTATGGTCTGACCCATAATTGTCAGCACAACAAAGTGATTTTTATGATGGTATGACTTGTACAGTTTTTGAGATTGTCTAATCAACATAGTGTTTTATTACAGCAATAGAAACCCTACCTAAGACACCATGAAACATGAAGACCTGAGTTCAGATTCTGAGAACCTAAGTAAAATATTAGGTGATTCCATAAATGGGTAATCTTTGTAACGGGGAGGCAAAGAGGAAGTGGGGCATGGAAGTCATCTAACATAGCCAATCTGTGCCTTTCAAGTTCAGGTTCACTCAAAAATCAGGGTGGAGGGTGATCATGAGAGACCTCTAGCCTGTGCACATGTATCCACACATACAGGTATATACTTGCACAAACATACCATTCACACACTCATACAGGATACATACATAAAATAGCAGTATGTGAAATTGTACTAGTATAAAGAAAATCTTTTTTGATAACATATGAAATGTTATCAAAATGTTTCTTTTACTTGAAATGAAAACATAGACTCCATGCGACTCCCTTTCAGGCACGATTTTGAAATGTCCTTCTCATCTACTCTCTGAACACAATTCAGTTACATTATATTACACCCCCATACCTTTATGCAGTTTAAGATGTATACATTATCTCAATTGCAACCACTGGCTGAGTGTACTCTGTATCATTCCCTGATACTCTGAATTTCTTATGCCAGAATAATCTGAGATCTTCTTATACAGCACTTGTACCTTTGACTTCTCTGAGGCACCATACGTTTAATAATTTCAGAAACTGTTGTAAACCTCTTCTACTCTAACCCTTTGTTATTTTGTATCTTATTATCCACAAACGACCCTACTTCATTCATGAAAATTTATCATTTGGAAGTTCTTACCTTTCTTCTGTTCAAACCAGGAAACTATCCCCATCTACAACTGTACCCTCAACCCTGTTCCAGATCCTCATGTAAGAGGAAATCTGTTCACTCCATGCCACCTGAGTCTTGTTTTCTCTGTCCTCAGTCAGTCAAATATTCCGTGCTACCTTTTATCTTAGATAATCTTTTCAGCTGGGAATCACTGAATGGCTCGCCAGTTAAGACAGTTGCATCTAAAGACACCAGAGCCCTTGGGAGAAGGTTTCCTCTTCCTTGCCATGGATTGAACCCATTGCATATTTTGTTGGTATTGCCTACTAATGCCTACTTTTGTTCTTACTCTTTAAATACTCTCACACCAGACAGATGTAAAAGCCCCCTAATTCACAAGGCTGGATTCTGAATCATAGCTTTTTTTCTTTTCCTTTCTAATTATATAAATGACAAATAGTCTGACCCTCTTTTGCTTAAGTTCTTTCATTGCTTCTAGAACACACAAGGTGCAGACAAATCTTTCTGTGGGCTGTGGGATCCCCTGTGTATATCTGAAGCCTTATTAATACTACCCTAAACCATTAGTCATTATACTTCTATCTAGTGAAGGGAAGAAATCCTGCTTCCTCTTGGTTGTATGACACCATGTCTCTAGCCTCTTGGTGACAAAATTAAAGAACTACATTCAAGTGGCAATTCTTGTAGAAATATCTGAATCATACAGAAGGGTCAAATGCCTTCTGGAGTGTTAACACATTGGTTGGTTGTGGTCAGGGATATACCTGCCCCGTGTGTTGGTAACCACTTTGGGGCAGCTAGTTTCTGAGTGAAAGTCAATTTGGGTTATATACTGCTGGTAGCATATATTTTACAGACATCAACAGTAGTTGTGAGGAAACTCAAGGTCACTGCCATGATCCCCGCTCTAGTGGTGAAGCTTGATGACTAGCATTTTTTTGCTACTCATGACTGATCTAGCAAAATTATGATGTGAGGAAGAGGAATGAGCCCTGTATATTCAATGATCTAATAATGAGGACCCTATTTCATTAAAATAGGGAACTCTGACCTTTCTCAAGCTTAAGAAATAATGTTATATGCCTACATTCTTTTAGTGTGCAAGAAAAGATTTCCATCTACTGTGTGGATTGATATTTTACTTAATCTTTATGGTAGAGGTGGCCACCATTTTTTTTTTATTTTGTTTTTCTGTAAATGAAGAAATTATAATTTGGCTGCGGTACTTGAGTCTCAAAGCCAAGTCAAGTGGCCGCATCATCTAATTTCTCTGCAGGCCTCATGAGATCAGTTTAACATTTAGCACTATTCTGGTCACAGTGTGTGTTATTAACATATTAGTGAAGTGTGATTTAGTGGGAAAATAACTAGCATATGACAACTGCAAAGTTGATGTTCAGCTGCTCTTCACAATGCAGCCCTCTGTTCAGCTGTTACATTGACCTGTTTTCAGTTGTGTTTGGGATGAATCCCAGAGCTGTATGTACAGAGTCTGTGACCTTCTTCTGGTGTTATTTGCCCTTCGTCATCATTCCAGTATTTCTAATGTTATCTGACTCAGAAAATCCACATTTTAATTTTCTTTCACAGTACTGGCTAGGATATTTCAGGTCCCCGGTGGCATCATGCTTGAATATTTTTTGTTTGTTTTTGTTTTGGGGGATTCTACTAAGAGTTTGAAAATCCCCCCAAAAGTTTGCCTGTATGTGCCAGAGTTCATTTTTGATGAGGAATCTCTCTCCATTTTCACATCTCACTAGTATGCATGCCAGTCAGGAACAGACACCCTGGCTCAGTGGGAATGGGTTGTGGGTTGTAGTCTTTCCTGTAGCCAGGCTTTCTGTGCACACTAAAGGCTGGTTATTGTCATCTGATTCTGGAATAGCTTTATGATGATCCAATCATTTTGCTCAAAATATACCTATGTGAATAGAGTAGCAGGTAAATGAGGTGGAATCCCTTCTGGCCACCATAGGCTCTTCTGTTCTCTGTTAGGATCATTTCCAGCTTGGGAGGAAAGTGTAAGAGGAAGTAAAGAAAGTTCCAGGGAAGAAGAGGGTAATTGCCACTCATCTTGAAAGTGAGGCTACGGTAGCTGAATCCCGCACTCTGGCTGGTATTGTGGAACCGCAAATTTCATTCTCTTGTTTAGCATCCACTCTGGGATTGAATTATTTAGGACAATACTTACAGGTGTCTACCAAATACTAATTACCTTAGAAAGACCCTTTACTGAAGACACAATGTAGGGGTACTAGTAACTGGTGTGTTTCAAATTCACATTATTCTGAAGAACTATTAACCTCTGTAGACACGATGCCTCTCACAATCTAAGTCTTCTTTGTGTTTTCCTTTGGCTTTAAATCTATGCAATGCCTGAAAACACAAAGTATCTTGATTTTTCTCAATTCTCTTTATCTTTTTTTCTTTCATTCAATCTAAAGTATCCTTCTGATATATATTTATTCTGCTACTACACAATATATGTTGAATTGTGTGTAACAGTAGTTCTTGACCTTTATAATCCTGCAACACTTTACTACAGTTCCTCAGTTTGTGATGACTCGCAACCAGAAAATGATTTCATTGCTACGTCATAACTGCAGTTTTGCTACTGTTATTAATATTAATGTAAATGTCTGATATGTAGGATATATGACCCTGAAGGGAATTGCTACCATAGGTTGCGAACTGCTGGTGTATATTTTATTCCTACCTGTTTGAAGCTTCAAAAAATTAAAAGCAACTTACATTCTTCACACTTATGCTTGCTCAATATCTGTTTTACTGCAGAGTAACTGACATGGACAGGGATGGCATCTAGTGGCATCTGTCCTTGGAATTTGCAGAGTCATTGTTTTACCATTGTGCCACTGGCCTTCAAGGATTTTATGGATGTTGTTAAGAAATAGATACTATTGAAGAGGGTGCAAAAAATCAGAAGTGTATGTGTGTGTGTGTGTGTGTGTGTGTGTGTGTGTGTGTGTGTGTAACCTGGAAAATGGGCTATCAGGCCACATAAAAGTGAGCCACAGCCTTAACTGGTTCTGTTGTATCTATGCCTTTTCAACTGAAAGAAACAATGCCCACCTCACTGAAGACTTGTATGACTGGCATTGTGGCTATCTTTTTAGTATGTTTATATAGTATGAAGCTGTGACAAGAGGGTTTTTTAAAAATATATTCATTTTATATCTCTGTAAAGTATGAGAAATAACAACTGATTATAGAACAACAGCTAGGAAAGCATTATAGAATGGGTGTATGCCAGAACCAAAAAGATGGAGTATGCCCCTTTTATTTAACCTGGGGATTCAAAGTAGTTTGTCTTTGGAATAACCCAGCATCCTGTGAACAACTGGTGCTCAGAAAACAGTTGCTGAATTGCCACCATGAGTGCACAGCAGGCAAATAAATCATCCACAAGGCCCATGGCCTTCTCAGGCCTGAGTCCTTACCTGCAGCCAATTGGCCAGGTAGCATTGTTTTCTGTGGGCTTTTGAATAAAGTGAGACTGGATCACTGAGATATTAGAACATTGCATAGACGTTAGCATGCTTATGAATAGATATTTTAATGGATGAAAATGATACTCTTCTTTTTCTGGTTTAGATTATTTTAGAGGTGTGGAATTGCAGTAATTCCAGCATTTGCCTTTTACTCAGTGTGGGGTTTGGAGTCTTCATGTTCACAAAGATTCTTTCCTAAGTGAGGGCTTTTACAGCTCTCTAGAAGCACTCAGTTTCATCCAGTGTCTACCTGAGAGAAAGAAAAAGAAATCCCTAACCCACTATTGAGGATTTAGTTTTCTTGAAATGGTTTCATTTCTACAAAGGAGAAGAGAAAAAGTCCTGAGAAGTGACAATGTGGGAACCAATGCCTGGCGTTATTCCCTTTCTCAGTGACCACACTGTCCCCACACACTGAAGACACTGTAAGTCACTTCATACTTAAAGTCAATGGACTCCTTGTGTAGGGTCTCAACGTGTCTAGTGTTACTGTTGCCTAAAGCAATTTAAGAACGCAATAAATGAATGATTCTGACCATCTTCTATTTATGTAGCCAGTGTAGAGCGACCGGGTTGTAATGGAAAAAGCACTCAGAGTCAAAGGCCCTTGTGTTTAAAGTCAAATTTCACTACTCAGCTAACTGCAGTGTCCTTATGTATAAAATAATAATATCACAGAGCCTCTGGTTTAAAGTGATCAGAACACATTTAGAGAGACTGCGGAAGAGCTCAAATGATGAAGATCAAATCAGAAAATAGTCTTATACATCTGTCTAAAAAGTTAATATTCAGTCCAGGAGGAATTAAGAAACATAGATGAGGACCACATTTATGTAATAATGCTTAAAGAGTTTTCGTGGAGTACTGCCATAGGTATGTATCTCTCTCTGCGTCTGTGTCTGTGTCTGTGTCTGTGTCTGTGTCTGTGTCTGTGTCTGTGTCTGTGTCTGTGTCTGTGTCTGTGTCTGTGTCTGTGTCTGT
>JADRCD010202395.1:20134-30711 GCA_019843815.1 Montemys delectorum | reverse complement strand
TCTGTGTCTGTGTCTGTGTCTGTGTCTGTGTCTGTGTCTGTGTCTGTCTCTGTCTCTGTCTCTGTCTTCCTCTGTGTGCATTGTTCTCTTTCAAATATCCTCTAAAGAGAATAAAACAAATTTATTTCTGTACACATTGAAAAGAGTCTTTTGCCGTTCTTTTTCTGGATAATATGACATTTATTTAAAGGGTCTGCTATTTACCAGTCACTGCTGCTATTTGGTTCCATAACAACCTTACTAATTATCCAAGAAAGCCAAATGTGATCTGGGCTTTCTTGGCAAAGGGATATTGACTTTCATTAAGACTGAATTGCAATACAGACCTTTAAGCCTTTATCTGCATCCCATTAATTGGCATGTGATTTGGGAAAGTGGCTATTAATTATACAGAAGATGGTGAGTGAGTAGGAAGAATCATTCAAAGGCAAACCATGTTTAAACCTGACCGTGTCTTCAAGCACTATACACCGCATCTGGCAGCCATTAATTTGCCTAAGTGTTCAGCATCAGCTATAGTAAAGGTTTTTAAAGGGCACATCTAGAAATGACATTAATGTCTAGATTTTTTTTCACTTAGTTTAAAGCTAAGACATTTTTATTGTGTTTGCATGGCTGCTTTGGTTGAAGTCACAAGAAGGGTGCACATGTAATCTTGAAACGTTACAGATTGGTTTGTACGAGTCAAATCCTCTTTCATAAGTAGGATAGTGGCCACTTTTTAAAACTCCACTGCCACTTAAAATAGTATGTTTCCTAAATGTAATGGTTCACGGAGAATCGATCCTCACACCTATTGTCAGATTTCAGTAAGTCAATTGTGTCTTGTTAAATATATACCATTTGGAAGTCCATTCAAGTGACACACTTTAAAAACCCATATATAGAAATAGCTAAAAATTAGCACACATTAAATCTGATTGAACTCTCACTTTTAAATCTTATCCGTGTAATGAGTGCTTTTACAATTTGGCCATGTATTTTCAAGTTTGGCCTTTTAAAAAATGTTCTCCAAATTTTTAATTTACACCTAATGGTCCCATTGAATTAAGTACAATGTGACTTTTAAGTACAAGAACCTAATGCACAGTGATCATTCCCATGTAATTGTTATAGCCATTATCTACTGATAGAATTAACACATTCTCTGATAGCCATTTTCAAATGCTCAATTAGTTGTTGCTAACTGTAATAACCCTACTATGCTACACACCATTAAAAGTCAGTTCTCCTTCCCAACTGCACCTCTGTGCCTCTTAACGGCCCTCTTGGCAGCACATTCTTTCTAGAAGAGTGCTCCCGTGCCCACCATTCTATGTTCTGCCTCTGTGAGACCACCTTCTTAGCTGCTCTGTGTGAGTGAGATCATATTGTATTTGTTTGCTCTGTGGCCTGTTTATCTGGGTGTGTATGAGCGTGTGCACACATGCATCTGTTTGTATGGGTACATATGCATGTGGGTGTGTGTACATGTGAAAGCCAGACAAATTTCAACTCCAAGGGATATTTTTTAGAATTCACACACCTGTTCATTGAGGGAAGATTCTCTCATGGGCATGGAATTTGTCAAGTAGGGTAGACTGAATGACCAAGCACCCAGAGATTTGGCTTTCTCCACCTCCCTTACCACTGGGGTTATAACTGTACATTATCACACCTGACTTCCTGTGTTTTCATGAGTTCTAGGGAGTTGGTCTTATGTTCTTGTGGTTGCAAAGCAAGCACTTTTCAACTGCAGTCTCCCTAGCCCCTGTATGGTCTGTCTTTAAAGGGAAATTATTATATGTAACTGGGTGTTATATCTGCATAATTTTCCAATGTTAAAATCTATTTCTCAGGATGCAGTTCACAAACTGGCTTTGAATATTAGGTGCTACTCTTAAAGTTACATTGGAGACAGGAGGGTAGAGGGTTTTCCAGCTCCATCTGGGGTATGGTAGGTGTTTAGTCACATGAACTGACTGTGTTCTCACTGCTTTCCTTGAAATTCTGTTACATGTGTGTCCATGGAGGGGAGACATTTCTCACAGTTCCATGGGTCATAATAACTGCGATGCAAATAAGGTTGTTTTTATTAAATGGTGAGCTCTTTGCGACAGGCTCCCCCAGCAAATGGGCCACTGTGAGGTTAGAATGTATTCTTGAGATTTGTCCAGCTACAGAGAGCAGTCAGTGCTTTCCAAAGTGTGGCAGTAGCATTATCCACCTTAATGTGAAGTCGGGATTGTGAGTGCTGACTTCCTAGCAGAAACCCAGACTTCTCTGCCAAGCTCTCTGGAGAACCTGAGATCCTGCATTTACTCCACCTTTGGGGATTTTTAAACACTGACTTCTCTTTGGGGCATTTTAGGTTGTGACTTATTTCTATGAAGATTTTACAATTAATGTATATAATATACAGCTAAATCAATATTGGTATATATTTTTCAGAATTATTATTTATAGGGCAACGGAAGTAAAGGAACATTGTCTTGATATGTTTTTTTTTTGTTTTCAAAATTTTATCTCTGCTTAAATACACAAAGATACAGACAGACAGACACACACACACACACACACACATACACACACACACACCCAGAGTGAGAGGGCGTACAGGTGGAGCTAACTATAGTTGGTGTAAATTTGGAACCAATTTCTGAAATCAACATAAATACTGTGATATTTTAAGTAGTTGATACAATTTCCATTATTAATGCAATGATTTATTCATTAATGGTTAATTATGAGACATTACTTAGTATAATTAAATGGATCATGTTTTATGATGCATATTTTCTTCAACTAAGCATTAGCTAATTGTAGTTAAGTTATTACGTGTACTGATTGCCTGCTGCACTCATTTTCTTGCTCTTTACAGACATTTAATTTGAAATACATCTTGTGTGAATCAGTTATTTTCTTTGCTTCTGAGTGATCTTGAGCTTAAATGAAAAGTTTTTCTTCTCCTCCAAAATTTAATTTATTTCATCTTACATAAAGAATATGTAATTTCAAAGCACAATATAAGTAGTTTTGCAAGATATGAGTCTAGAATATATTCTCCACCATTTACACACTTTTATATTTTATTCATTTACACTCGTTTGGATAAGGTATCCATTAGTCTATTCCTGTAGTAGTTGAAGGTCAGCCAGAAATATAAGCTTGAGCACAATGTTCTATTTTAATTAATGCAGTAGGTCAGTTTCTGTTGAATCAAAAGAAAATAAGACCTATTCAACCAACAACTAGTGCAATACTGTGCACATACTTATTTGTAGGCCAAATTTACTTCACTTACTTGGAGTTTTCTTAACACTCTGAGCCATTGTCTAGCAAGGTTCCTTGCCATATATTATCTGCCTGCTTGTATGGGTTCATCCACCCAACCCATGTCTGTCTGCAAAGCTGTATCATCCTCAGCCTTTAGGTTCCTGTTGAAGCCAGTCCTAGCTCACCTTGGCTTTGTCCGCGTGTTTAATGTAGGGTGTCACCTCAGTCTTTTACCTGAAGACTTATCATAACTTACATGTGGCCGTTTACTTACTTCTTGTCTGTCTGTCTGTCTTTCCCACTGTACTGCAAGCAACTTGAAACTATCTCTCATGCAAACGTTTGCATAAGCAGAACGTAGTGGAATACCTGGCCTGTAAGATACACTTAAAAATATGTATTGTAAGGAAAGAATGGATGGAAAGATGGATGGTAAATCTTTTGAGTAGTGGGAGATGGAACACCCATAGTATGCTAATGTGACATACTGCCTGTCTGCTCAGTGGCAGGGAATAAATAAACTTTAGTACTAATTTACCATTCACTTAAACTACAGAAGCAGACTGATGAATTGGACAAAGGATATTGTGGTTGGCGTTGGCTTTTGATATGGTTGAACTTTGCTGACTCTGCTGTGTGTGACTTGCTAAACATCTTAAATGCCATTTTCTTTCTTAATTTTGAGTACATTTTATTCTTTTTTTCCACAAAGAATGATTTGTGAGTATAATTTTGTTAACAGTGTTATAATTTACTTTAAAATTTTATACCATGCTGCCAGAAAACATATTATGATTTGAAATTTGTGAAGTGCCAAACCTGATGAAGTATTTGGTAGCATTGGGGATAAAAAGGAGTCATTGGGCCCAATTCTTAAATTATGTAGTTAAATGTAATTTAAAATGCCTCTATTAGATAAGTTATTAATAAATCTGGAAGATTAAAATTGGCTGCCATTTGTACTTAGACACATACCATTATCAAATTCCTTAGTATTCTATTTTAAAATAGAAGAAAAAGTTATGGAAGAATGAAATTACTTTCAATATAGAGGGCATGTGATGGTTATACCCTGATAATTAAAAGTAAGAGAATTCCCAGATAGTCTGTTCTCTAAAACATAATAAGGTAGAAATAGCTTTGCATATATTTGAATCTTCATGATAACAATTTTTGTCATTGCATTTTAAATGTGCAATTTCACAGTGAAAAATCATTTTTCAGTGCATCATTTAATTAGTCAAAACAGTGTAAGCATCCTATTTTGAATATTTGAAATAATAATAAAATATGGGTTAGTTTTTATCTTTATTGTCACATCCCATTTATTCAATTTTGAAAATTCTCTAGGCATTGGGTAACAAGACTAACATCATAAAACTAAATGCCATTGATTAAATTATTTATTCCATCATTTCTAAGCAATAATGTAGGCATTTTAAACATATTACACAGTCACTTTGCAAAAGAACATTAATATCTATATTTTACAAATGAGAAAATTGTGTGCCCAAATAACTGCCCTAAAACTGTATTGCTACAAAAAAATTATCCTGGAATGGATTGATGTGTCTTTAAATCCTAAATCCTTTTTTATTGTGTCATACAGTTTCTGGAAAATACTGTCTTCACATAAAATAATATTCAGACGCATTCTTAGTTTGCACTTTCCGTTCAGTAAATCAGCAAGCATTAATATGGGTTACTGGTACTATGGCTAGTTGAAAACTATCCATGAGCCTTGTCTCCAGAGACCTCATTGTGTAAAGCAAGATTGTTGCTGGCAGCTGTGAATTTCCGCACATGCTTTGGTTCTTCTGGGACTTCGGCAACACTATTTTACTCATTGCTTCGTCTCTGGTTAATTCAAGTGTGAGTCGTCTACTTCCCTTAGAACAAAGCTCAGGGAACCTTACTAAATTGTCTTGGCAGGAGACAGTTTCCCCTTATGAATCAGGTGGGAATTTTGAGTGAGTTCAAGTGGGTGATCGACATAGAGAGCACAGTGTTGTCTGATACCCTCAGAATATATGAATTATTTAAAGTGACTAACTTTGTCATCATCTATCAGCAGGATTAAAACCACTTCAGATCTCCAGAGTGTCCACTCTGTCTTTATGTCCTGAAGACTGGTTATCTGATAGAAGGTCCTAGGGGTCCTTGGCAGTGTACAAGGGGTGTTCTCTGTGCCTGTGGTGATTTTGCTGCATTGGCAGCTCTTACTCATGTTGTATATCTGACTAGAATCAACTTTACTGCCAAAGGCCTTCTCCACTATTCTGATCCTTATAAGTTATTGCTCCTCAGAACTATTTTAGCCCACTTTGGTTTTCACAATTCGTTGTTCTCTCAGCCTTTGCATGCTCATTTATCTTTATCTTCCTCATGACTCGATTTTCAAATAAACTGTAGACATGCAATGATTAAGGTTCATACTCATACACTCATTCACCTTCTGTTGAAAAATCTAGTAGTGTCTATAAACAAGTGTCATTTAATGTCTATCCACAAGTGGCATTTGATATCTAATTATTGTTGCAGGATATTTGATAACACCGTGAGCCCGAGATTGTGTTATTTACTGAAAATACCTGTCTGTCGTTGTGCTTTGGCCCGGCCCTTAACATACATCTTTAATTCCTCTGGCTGAAATACAGACAACCCTTAGTGCACATCTTTAATCCAAAACAATAAAGATAAAGTTAGTTTGTAGAAGGAAGCACCCATGTTTGGAAGTGATGTATAATTGAATGATGGACAAAGTGATAAATCAGAGAAAGATTTGACAAAATAGGATATGCTCAATTCTCTTGAGAAGAGAGAGGAAAGAGACGCTACTGACGGGAGAAGAGGGGGCAGAAGAGGGACGAAGGAAAAGGAGGCAGTTTTACTTGGAGAGCTTTACAGAGAAAGGTTGAAGAGAGAGTGAGCTAGACACAGGTGAAGATAGAATGAGCCAGAGACTGAGAGGGAGCCAGGAGATTAAAAACAATTGCCAGGATTAGTATAAGACCAAGCAGAGCAATTCAGTAAGATACCAGGAGAAGCCAGATCGAGTCAGTCAGCTTGGGGAGGAGTTTGAACCAGAAAAGCTGAGTTGAACCAACCAGGCAGAGTCCAGAAAGAGCTAGAAAGGGTAACCTTATTCAACAGTAAATCTTAGATGCTGACAACATTCTAGGTCTAGATAAGATTGTACAGAGGCTAGAAGCTCCTAGGAGTAGGCCTGGGATAGCAGGCAGAGGCAGTGAGCCTCTGAGATATTACCAATAGGAATATAAAAGTTATATTTACAAATTATACTTAATCAACTGAATTCCTATGTAAGGATTACAGTTTCTAGGTAATGTTAGTAATATTCCTTTAACTTCTTTCAAGCTGAGACCTTGTTAGACTAACAGGGAGAAGCTACTTTTGAGAATAAGAAGAAACACTTAATCAGTGATACCTACTTGTCAATCAGACAGAGAGCTAAGGATACAAACATTCTACTTGGAATGGCTCCTTAGTGTGAGTGTGTGTCTTACACTTGAATTCAGGCTTTAATTTTGACAATCCACAAAAGCTCGATTGATTCCATTTTTTTAAATAAAAGAACTTGTCATGCTGAAATCCATTAAAGGCTTAATTGAACATGAAATGTATGCATAATATCATCATTAAGAATATGTGCACTGTTATTTTGTTCCATTTAATCTAACACTCTTTTTGGATTTTCATCACAGGCTGTGTACCTTTATTTTTGTTTGTCTTTAAGAGATAATAAAGATTATCTATGCTTGATTTCCTTAAATAACCTACTATCAGGACACCATTTGTAAACAGATATATATATACAAATATATATATATATATATATATATATATATATATATATATATATATAAAATATTCAGTTTTTGGTGATCCAAGAGACAGCTATAATATATCAAGGTAACACTTATTATTGTTTAAACTAATACTAAGTTTTTCAAATTACTCTTAGCACTGAACAATGTCTGGGGATGAAGGGGTGACTGTTTTCTTTGTCTGGGGTTAATAGTTGCAGTTATTTGGATGAGACATGTCTTTATAGACTCATGTATTTGAACGTGTATTCCCATGTTGATGGGGATATTTGGGAGAGTTTATGTAACCATCAGGAGGTTGAGCCTTGCTGGTTGAAGTACATGACTGGGAAAAACTTCGAGAGTTTATAGTCTAGCCCAGCTACCCTCTGCTTCATGTTTGTGGCTGAAGATGTGCTCACTCAGCTTCTTGCTCTGACCACCGGCTGTTATCCTACCCTACCTTTCTGGACTCTCTATCCTGAACTGTAAGTCAAATAAATGCTATCTTAGCCATGGAGTTTTATCACTGCAACAAAAAGTAACTAGTACAGCAAATAGCAGTGTTCTCCTGATTTCTGCCTTGTATCTTACCTTGCAGTTGGAGTGACTGTCTTCTGCTCTGTGGATAGAATTGGGCTAAATGCGCTCATTCAACCTTTTCCTGAAAGAGAAAGCTGTTCATTTTGCCTAAATATTTTCTTATTGTTTCTATTTTAGTGTATTTTCACTCCACATCCCAGGTTGTGCTTTTTATTTCTTTTATTTTTTTGTTCCAACTAAGAATTTATTTTAAAACCCTGGCCATTCCAACATCCAAACATTCTAAATAATCCCACCATCTAAACAGATTTCTAGAGATTCAGAAAGATAAAAGGATGAAAACATGGGAATAGACAGGGGCCGGCAGGAAGATACTGAATTTCTGTTGCTATAATGTTTCTCTTACTGATTTCAGTTTGTGAGGTTTCAGGATTCTTGGAAGATATCCCATCTAACCCTCTCCACCTGCATGTATAGAAAAAAACCTCGTGATCATTTAATATAATATAAAAATTCTAGGTAGCAGTGGCCCCTCTTATTCCGGCAACTATCCTAGTGTCTGTTTCAGAAGCTTGCAAGTACAGCTCCAATGTCATCTCTGCTGTGTGTGCTCTCATGTGTCTATGTCTAGATGAATATTACAAAACACTCACTCTCCCATCTGCTCACCCAAAGTGCTCTTAAAGCAGACTTGTAATAAATGAACAGTGTTCTGAGAAGTGCTTCTGTGTTTGTCCCGAATGCCCTGCTCCCACATGATGCCTCTTCCTGTACTTTCTGCTATCTGTGTCTTGTTTCTTTGCCTTCTTTCATATCTCACTACTGTCTTTAGGCTTCTCTGGCCTCTTTAGCTCTCTCCACTTCCTTTTGATCTTTAGCCCACTGATCAGGTCTTATGATGCGTCACACTTGTTAGCCCAACTCATGTTGTGTCTCATGCCTTTTGTGTGTCGCTTTAACCTTTTGGTGGTAGCGGTCAGGTGGTTCTCATTGTCTCTGCCAGCTTTGATGGTCATAATTAAGTGTGAGTTCATTTTTAGCTGTGCTGTTTATGAAACCTCTACGTCATACATCCTGTCTCTGCTGATTATGCCTTGTTAGCCATGTAGTCCTATCAGTTATCATTACTGATACATATCTGTACATCACCACAGGCATTTCCAAATAACTCATTCCTTTTTTATATATTACACTTTTTAATAAACTAAAGTTTATTCAGAAACTTTAGAGCCCCGTGAACAGTCAAAACTTAGCTACCTCTAACTGCATATTCAAATAAACGAATGACTTTTTTTGCTTCTTTTTATGTCTCTGAATTATGTTCCAACATCACTAGCTACTTTCTGCACATAAAATTCTTATTCCTGTTCTAATGAAGACAAAGTATTTCCTTTCAAATTGCTGCTGAATTTTAAAGATAATTTTAGATGTAATTTACCTCATTCATGATTTGAAAATGATTGTATACATTCTTACTCCCTAATACCTCCATTGTTTGATTGCTGTGAGGAATTGCCAGTAGTCTCTATTGTCCTTCTGTAAACCACTTTTCTGTAGTTTTTATATGCAGATCCTTGATCAGGGGCCTCATTACCTTTCCTGGAGGAATAAGGAGCTGGCTCTTCATGCATATCCTCTTGCCAAGTGAGCACTTTTATAGTTATCTTTTTAAAATATGTCACTCTGGATAAGGTACTTTTAAACTTAAAATCATTTGGTGTCTTGAGAAAAGAATAAAAGCACAATCTATTTCTGCTTACTTTCTGAAGAAAAATTACCCCTGCTCCCAGTAAATTCAAACTGACTTGTGGCATTCTGTACACTGGCATTTGGTTCACAACACCCTGATTTTTTATTTATTTATTTTTTTATGTTGTGTCCTTAGTCTGGAATACTCTGATTTGGTCTGATTTGCAAAAGCCTATTTGCCCTATAGATTGACCACTTCTCAATCTTCTGTAATCATAGAAATATTTTATTATCAGAAATCAGTTAATATTTAAAGTGAAAAACTCACCAAATGTATTTAGGGCCAACCGTATTGTCCTTTAAGTGTAGTAGCTTCTGAAAGCTCTTAATTGGTAGGGATGCCATTAGCAATTCAATCCCATTCCACTGAGCTCTCTACACTCTGACCCACTCCTTGTGAATCACCTACAAGGAATGGAATGTGCCAGTCTGGGTGTGTAAATCATCACCACACTACTGAGAACTGAAGTGTCTGTGAGGCAGGATTGTCCCGGCGTGGGGATGCTGTGAGTTTTCACGTGGGTTTGATCTGTCAGAGGGACTCTTATTCTAAGTGAGAGTATTGAAATAGGTTTATGTTCACTCATAACCTGCAGCTGCTAACTTTTGAACTGGGAATGTAAAACAAGCAGAACCATTTGAATTGCCTTTGGTGAGATGAAAGCATTCTGGCTGAGAAGTAGCTGCAAGATCCCCAGTTCTTATGCTTCCCCAGGGCTGTCAAGTGCAGATGGATAGGTGGGACACTTGGAGATTTGCCTTTCTGGCAGAGAGTCAGTGCAGAGAATGAGATTCAGGAACAGAAAATGGAGCTCACGTTTCGATCCTTGGGTGAAGGGGAGAGAACAACAGCAGAACGATTCAAGCTGCTTTCTAGATATCATGTGACCTCAGGGTAGCCTTTGCTCTTTTCCTGGATTAAGAATCAAAATCAGTGATTTAAACTGAGATGCACACTACCAGCACACAGTATAGGGAAGTGACAGCACACAGGCCAAGGTGCTGCCGAGGTCTTAAAGTAATAGGAGAACTGTCCTGAGCTGAGTTTCGGTCCCAGAATTTGCTGTTTTCTCCTTTGACATTTATCCAAAATACATTCTAAGGACAAAATGATTTGGATTTCTTGTGGAAACTGGCTCCCCAAAACAGAAAACACACACACACACACACACACACACACACACACACACACACACACACACA
>JADRCD010202395.1:0-20124 GCA_019843815.1 Montemys delectorum | reverse complement strand
ACACACACACACACACACACACACACACACACACACACACACACACAGGAACTCAAGAAGATATTAGTAATTAATGCAAAGACTTTTTTTTTGTTTACTTTAATGGTTGCTGTGACAAAATTCCTGGCAAGAAGCAACTTGGAATTTATTTTGAAAAGAATTTTGTTTCATCTGAGATGTGGTCTGTCCAGATAGAAGGCATGGTGCAGACACCAAACGGCTATTCACATGTTGTCTATACTTGGGAAGCACACAGAGGTGAGTGCTGGGCTCAGCCAAGCTTCTGTTTTATTCCTCTGTTATTCAATTCCCAATCTATGGGTGAGTCCTTCCTCTTAACTTAAAACCTTTGAAACACCCACATGGACACACCCAGAAGTGTGTCTCATAGATGATGAGATGGTGATTCAGAATAGCCATCCTAACAGGCATTTCAAGGATAAATGATACTTTTAAATACCAAGGAACCACAAGATGATGACATATAATAAGCAATGTGAGCTCTGGATGAGAGACCATCCATCCTTCTGAACTTCAGCAGCTCAGAACCCAGCAGCCCTTTGTGTATATGCTACATTGCCATTAATTGAGCCGGGCGGTGATGGCACACACCTTTAATCCCAGCACTTGGGAGGCAGAGGCAGGCAGATTTCTGACTTCGAGGCCAGCCTGGTCTACAGAGTGAATTCCAGGACAGCCAAGGCTACACAGAGAAACCCTGTCTTGAAAAAAAAAAAGTAGAATATTTTTCATCTAATGTCACCCAAATCTTGTTTAGCTTATATATAATATAATTTTAAAAATACTGATATGTAGTATAAGTGGACACACAAACACACACACACACACACACACACACACAAACACATACATGAGTGAAACATTCCCAATAACTATAGAGACATATTTTAAAACAATGTTATAATCAAAGAATTTCCAGATTGTATGGATTTAAGAAGTAGTTACTTATTTCAAGCAAGTTTTTTTTGCTATGAATAAATAAAATAATTTAAAATATCAAGTTTTATTGTAACCATAAAGGTATTGGTAAAATGATTCAGACTACAGTTTTAATTTAAAATAAGTCTTTTAAATAAATTTGGAAATTCTGAATAATCTACTTGAATTGATTGCTTAACATACCCACTGTAGTCATGAGCAAAAGACCAAAACAGCATACTTCAGCAAAAAAATATGATAGAGATATATTTTTGAATGGAGATTTTAGGTATGGCAAGATGGGAAGAATCCATGTAGAAATTTCTTTGATCAAATATGTTTTTGTTGTTGTTGTTGTTTGTTTCTTAGTTACTCGCTGTTTATTTTCCATTCAAACACAGCATTCTTCTAGAGAGTTCACATGCTCATTCCTTATAAAGAACTTCACCGTGCTGTGAATTAAATGTTAATTTACTTTTAGCTTTTCTTTTATTTCCAAGATCATAATATGTGACGAGGTTGACTTTCAATGGTCTATTTTGCATTGAAAAAAGATTCTAGTGACATATTTCACATAGTATTTAGGAATTTTTGATTTAAAACATATTAGTAACTATTTAAGTGCCAAATAAAAGGATCTATTTTATGGGAACTAGTCTTGGTGGCATTCTTATAACCTATAGTTTAGCTTACAGTTCTCTCTTAGTATTGTTATCCTGTGAATTTGGCCAGATGCATAATGACATAATATTTCAATATTTTTCCAGACTTTTCACTTCCTTACAAACCCTCGTGTATTCTTCTTCCTGCCCTATGCAATAGTCTATAAATCTCTGATGTGCTTTACTATTTTGATGCTTTCTTCTCTTGCCTGTATCTGTCTAGCAATTAGACCATTTGGAATCATGGTATATATATACATGTATGCGTGTATGCATATACATATACATACACGTACACACATACATATATGGTATATATTTGCATATATATGCAAATTGGCTTTATTTTGTTTGCAATGTGCATCTCAGAGTCTCCCATGTGTATGTTATTTGTTTACTTAGACTGAAAACTCACATTTCTGATTTTTGAGACAAGGACTTACTCATGTAGCTCAGACTGACCTTGGATTTGTTATATGTATGAGGAGGACCTTGAACTCCAGGTCTCCTTCCTTCTCAAGAGCTTGAGTTATAGAGATGCGACAACATACCAGGCTCTAGAGCACATTGGTATTTTTTAGCAATTGATATGTCCCACTGCTAAGTTCTTTGTTTGTTCATTTGACCAATGACAGATATGGTTTGTAAGTTCAGATAATGCATAATCACCACTTAGTGACTTCTATATGAATAAAATATTTCAACTAAAATAGCTTATAGGGATCAGAGAAAGCCCTGGGAGAGATTAAAGCCCTGAGTGAACGTGTGTGGTAACATGAACTGGCCATGTCAAAGACCCCAGAGCCTCAGACCCGTGGAGGAATGGCAAAGCCTTCTTCTTGCAGTGAGTAAGATTGAGAGACAGCAAATCCTTTCTCAAGGAACTGAATGTGAATGTTGGCGGTGTATGCAGAAAATATCCTTCACAGGTTCCCCCTTCTGGATATTTATGACTTAAAGACTGCTCCTCTACAGAGATTACGCTTACCAAGATTAGCTAAACCCACCTCCTTGATCCAGCCGTACACCATAAGCCTTGGCTCTTGATTTATCTAACTATAATGATTCCATCATCTTATTCAGCTCAATTAAATAACCATGCCTCTGTGTTCAACTGTATAAAACAAATGTGTTGATCTTCCTTGGTGCCATATGGTCTCAGAGGTTAAACTGCTAAATACTATCTATCTTTCTGAGTGTCCATTTGTTCATCTTTTCTTCCTTCCCTTGTCACCCCAGTTAGGTCTGTCCCCAGAGCCATTTTAGTTGCTGAATCCCATGGCAAGAATGTGTTTGTTTACCTTCTCAAGAAAATCAGCAAATTATTAGCAAATTATCTTTGATGTTTGTTTTGTGGTAAATTAAAGGGTTTTCCCTGTGGTGTGCTGGCTTTGGGCATAAGCTGTACTGATATGACTTGTTCTTGTGGCAGTGCAATCTTTACTCATTGAGAAATCCGTTCTTCCTACTAATATACCTATTTTTAACTGATGTTGTCTTGTTCCATTAGTAGAGACTTCCAGTAGATGTTGAAAGATAAGGCATCCTTGGCCTGTTCTAGATGTTTGTGTAAAAGTCTTGAGTTTCTCACCGTTGAGCAAAATGGTTGGCATGTGATTTTTCTTTTTGAATTCAATTACTTTTATTTCGCTAAAATCAAAAGTCTTTGGTTCATGAGGAAAATAAAAGGCTTCATTTTGGAATTTTTATTTGTATGTATCCTTATACCTTGTTCAGGTTTGCTTCCATGTTGTTCTCTACTGCTGCCACTCCTCATTTCTTGTCCTGTTCCTCCTTTCAAGTAGTGTCTGCACTTAAGTCATTTAACATTCTTACTCTCTCATGTTCCCCTCCTCTCTACTTAGCTTTCTCCCTCCCCTACGCCTGTCACCTCATATGTCATGTCATTGATATACGAGAGAAAATGAGGTGCATGTTTCCGGAGCCTTTTTTCTTATCTTGACTAATGTTATGATTCCTAGTCCCAATTGTTTCCTGCAGATATTATAGCTTCATTCTTGTTTATTTAGATATTTACTATTTAAATATATTTAAAAATATATGTCACTTTTGTCCTTCCTTTTCCTCTCTTCATGTCCTCTCTCAAATTGATAGCCTTTTTTTTTTGTCAATTACCATTGTTACTCGCACACATTTATGAATATACATGTATGTACAATTATATAAATACAGCCTGCTGAATCTGTTGTTGTTGCTGTGTGTATACAATATCAGGGCCAATCACTATGCACTGGACAAGCAACAAGGGGACTCATCCCTGGGTGAGGCTAATGGTCAATATCTTAGCTGTCATCAGTTGCTAGTAGCTCTATAGCTAGGAATGGGACCCTGTAAAACTTTGTCGTTTACCTGTGAGCATGTGCATTGATATTGCCAGTTTCCTAGTCTTTTTCAGGCAGCTGTTTTTAGGAAAGACTGGTTCACAGGAGACTTCCTGGACTCTGGCCCGTACAATCTTTCTGCTCTAGCCACACTCATCTGTGATTATAAGGATAAAACTTAGAATGCACTAAGGAGTTATGTTGGTCTACCAAAGTGGTGGTGTTCTTTATGACTGAATGGAATCAGATCCTATAGATAGATCCCGTTTTCTTTATACATTTACTTACTAATGGTCATCTAGACTAGTCTACCTCTTATTGAGTGTGGGTAGATTTTCAATAAGCAGAATATGCAAGTATCTGTAGTGTATGTGTCCTCTCGGTATATACCGAGTAGTGATATAATTTGAACATCCAGTAATGTACAATTTACACTTTTAAGAAGCCCTGCTATATTCTCATATTATATGGAACAGCATGCCTTCCTAACATGTAAAGGTTTCTCTTTCCATTTGCTTACTTGCACTTATTTATTTTCTTCATAATAGTTCTTTGACTTGCATGTTATGGATTCTCAAGAAATTTTAATCTGCCTTCCTTGATGGCTCAGGATGTTGAATACTTTGAAACATTTAGTGAAATTTATATTTCTTCCTTTGGGAAGTGTTAGTTCAATTCATTAGCCCATTTACTGATCAGATTAGTATTGTAAAAATGTATTCTATGTTGAGTACAGAACCATATATCAGTATGGTTCTGTAGGTTTTGTTTTTAATCTGGTTTTCCTACTTGCATATCTAGGGAAAATCCCACTTGGTTGTAGTTTATGATCCTTTTAGCACATTTTGGTCTCTGTTTGCCAGCAGTTTGCCAAGCTCATTAGTATCTATGTTCATAAGAGGTAATGATCTATGTTGACCTAACTTCAAGTAGGATTTAAATATCACATAGATTCTTACTCTACTGATGAATGTAACACTATTGTTAGGTTCTTTATTCTGGATAAAATAGTCAGGTGATAGAATTTCACTCTTTAATGGCATCCCCACATTGTCTCACTGTACTTAATGGGGTTTTTTTTTCTGATATAAAAGCAACCCACCAATTACCCACCTAAAACTATTGTCTTAGATTTTATTTTTTTTTATAATGATAAAATGTTTACAAGTATAGGAAATGTGAGGAAGACATGTTTGTTTTCTATGTGTTCACTGCACTTTTCAACAAATTCCTGAAATAATTGTATTCCTTTGGTGAAAATTGAATAATGTCTTTATTTATTTATAATTACTATATATAATTTGATAAAAATTTTCAAATTCGGTTGTTTTCTTTTGGACAGTGCTAATCTATATTTAAATTCAAGTGTCATGAGCAAGTACTGTGTTTAACACAGTTCTGTGGTGGTTTGAATAAGTTTGCTCTCCCTCATAGACTCATGTGTTTGAATGCTTGGCCCACAGGTAGTGGCACTGTTAGGAAATGTGGCCTTGTCGGAGGAAGTGTGTCACTATATGGGTTGGCTTTGAGGTCTCCTATGCTCCAGCTCTACCCACTGTGGAACCAGAGTCTCTTCCTAGCTACCTGTAGAAGACAACCCCCCTTCTGCTGCCTGCAGATCAAGATATAGAACTCTTGGCTCCTTCAGCACCAGGTCTGCTTCCCCGCTGCCATGCTTCCCACCATGATGATAATGGACTGAAACTCTGAAACTATAAACCAGTACCAACTAAATGTTTTTTTTTTTTGTTAGAGTTGCCTTGGTCATGGTTTCTCTTCACTGCAATGAAACCCTAACTAAGAAGTTCCTTTCATTCTATTTAATCAATGTATGTTAGTATACCATCAAATTGAGTGAAATGAAAAGGAATGAAGCCATCCATTTCTATCTCTGCATTAACTTAAATACATTATTAACAGTGTTCACAGCAAGTCACAGAAACACCAATACAATTAGAGTTGATCCAAGCATACACATATTTAATTTAAATTTCTGTTTAAAATATAGTTACATTATTTCCCCTACTCCTTCTTATTACTCCTATGTCCACCATACCCCTACTTCCTCCCAAATTCACTGGGCTCATTTTCTTTTTAAGCATTGCCATACAACATTTGCTGGTCTCAAATTTCTATAGGGAGATGTGCATGTGGGGCCCTGTGAGGTTTTCCCCATCTCTAGTGAAATATCTACTTGTGTTAGAATTGTTCAGACCTTATTTAGGCAGTCATGTTGTGAGATCATGGTGTAGCTTCCCATCACAGCAGAACTCCAGGTCCCATGGTCTGTCCCTACTTCTGTGATGTTCTCTGAGTCTTAGGTGTAGGCATTGTGCTGTAGATGTATTAACTGGGGCTAGGCACCCTACAATCCAGTGACCTCTGCATTTTCGCCAGCTGTGGCTGTCTATAATAGTCTCAGTCTGCTGCAAAAAAGAAGGTTCTTTGGTGGTGGAGTGGTGAAGGCTATACTTGTGTGTGGGCATAGGGATAAGTACTTATAATGCAGTTATGAATTATACTGGTTTAGAAAAGTAGTGTATGTTGTATGGATTTATACATGTTTTTAGTTAGGAAAAGGTAATGATAATACAATTATTTCAAAAGAATAAATAACATTTTAAAACTTCCACTTCTGGAAATTTATTATTATTATTAATTATTATTATTATTATTATTATTATTATTATTATTATGCTCTCACCAGAGTAATTTTCTGAAGACTTAGGCTAGGAGATTAAAAAAGCCTATAATTCTTGTAATTTACGTTTAAAGTCTTAACAAAACTTCAAATACTGCCAAAGATAAGGAGTGAGAGTTTTTAAAAACTGTGCCAGTTTCCTTTATAAAATTATAGGGAAATTGTTGTTACTATTTACACCCAGGTTGTTCTAAGCTCTTATTCTGCATTATTGTACATACATAATCATTGCAATAGGTGAAATTATGTTGACTGCACATGAAGGTGGTGGTCTGGTTGGCTTCCTTATGTGTCCACATGCTGTTGTTTGGAAAAATTATAAGACTCTGCTTTGCATGCCATGGGGGTTCAGGGTAAACACTATGAAGCTCACAGTGGTAAGCTTTTATTATTATTACTATTATATTATTATTACTATGATGATAATGATGATAAATGAGTCTCAAAATATCATTACAGTGGTTTTTTTTTTCTTTTTGGTTGTTTCCCATTTTAAGAAATGGATTTTAAAAATTCTCCCTCACACAAACAGACATACACACACATGTGAAATAAATACATAAGTAAATAATAAATGACTCATAGAACATTATCCCTTGGAGGTTTTACAGTGCACTGTTGTCATTGAGAAGTCTTTTACTGTTAAACCTAAATAGCCAATGTAGACAAATTGTTCTGAGACCTTCTTTCATGACTGAGTAAGAATGGGGCGGCAGTTGTTAGAGGTAATTCTCATTGGACTCCTGTGCTTTCTGGGCAGACTTGGTGACCTTGGTAGCTCTAGCAGCCTTCTTGTCCACAGCTTTGATGACTTATATAGCAATGCTGTTTCTCATGTCACATACACCAAAACAACACCGTGGAGGAGAGTCAGAGAAGCTATAGACACATGTGGACTTGCCTAGGACCACGGCAACAATGCCTGCATCACCAACTTTCAGGAATTACAGCCATCTTCCCAGTTTCTTACCAGAATGGTAATCAATGTGTGTGTGCGTGTGTGTGCGTGTGTGTGTATATATATGTGCATGTGTGTATGTATGTATGGGTATGTGTGTGTAGTGTGTGTGTGTGTGTGTGTGTGTATGTATGTTTGTGTGGTGTGTGTGTGTGTGTGTGTGTGTATATATGTATGTGCATGTGTGTGTGTGTGTGTATGTATGTATGGGTATGTGTGTGTAGTGTGTGTGTGTGTATGTGTGTTTGTGTGGTATGTGTGTGTGTGTGCGTGTGTGTGCGTGTGTGTGTATATGTATGTGCATGTGTGTGTGTGTATGTATGTATGGGTATGTGTTTGTAGTGTGTGTGTATGTATGTTTGTGTGGTGTGTGTGTGTGTGTGTGTGTGTGTGTGTGTGTGATTTGTTGAGCTCTGTATAGCTCTGGCTGTCCTGGAACTCACTATGTAGACCAGGCTGGACATGGACTCACAAATTATCTGCCTGCCTGTGTCTCCCAAGTGTTGGGATTATGTGTCACTGTGCTCAGCAGTCAATCTTATTTTTAAAGCTCAGCAATCTTGCAAGTTAGGTGAGCTAAGTGACAACCAGTATAGGGGCATAGCCATCACTAATTTTGCCTGAATGATGTAGGCTCATTTCGAGGAAAAGCTACCTGCTATCATCGATGTGTCATATTTGCTGTTTCCCAGCAATGTTATCATGTCTAACATGTTGGCAGGCATGTTCTTTATGTTGAAACTCTTTGTCCCTGAAAGAATTTTACTCACAAACTCATGGCAGATTTCAGCAAATTCTACCTCAGTTGTGATATTGGCTGGGGTAAGGGTAACCTCCATTGTCTGCCTTGAAATAACTAGACTCTACTTGGTTCACATCGACAGTACCATTATCATCAATTTTATAGACATGTTGGAGAAGCAGTTGCAGAGGCTTGTCAGTTGGATGAGTCGGTGGTGGCAGGATACAATCCAAAGCTCGCAGCAGTATGGTCCCACTTGCATCCCCATCTTTTGAACCAACGCGTATTGGCACTTGTCTTCAGAATGTTGTCAACATTCCAACCAGAAGTTGACACAAATGCTACTATGTCAGGACTGTTCCCAGTGTTCTTGATTACGTGTTTATTTCCTTAACCATTTCCTCCTATCTTTTTTTGCCTGTAGGTAGCTTGGTGTAATCTGTTTTGTTGACACCACTAGTAGGCTGTTCCATACTCAGCCTGTAAGCCAGAAGGCCATGCTTACAGGGCTGCCCACTTCTAGAGATAGCAGCTTCAAATCCACCAGCACCGGCAGCAACATTCAGGGTCACAAGTCAGACTGTAGTGCAACTGTAATGATGTTTTTGATAAAATCTGTGTTCTGGAACACAGATAGTCATCATTTGCTGGTCTCAAATTTCTACTGTGAGATGTGCATGTGATAACCACACTCATGCTTGAATTTAAATTTGTCCAAGACACGGGCATACCTGAAGAAACCTTTTTCCATTTCAGCAGACTCCTTTTTAAACTTTCTATTGTCTGTTTGCTGATTCCACCATATTTGCAGACCAGATGGCCCGTGGTAGTACACTTGCCCAAATCTACATGTCCAATGATAATGTTGATGTCTTTTCCTTTCCCATTTTGGCTCAGAGTTAGCAATTGTTTTCACAACACTTGTAGAAGACTTTATTGGGGAACGTCTACAGAGTCAAGGATCAGCAGGAGAAAAGCATGTGTGAACACATACCTTTGATCTTGCCATGATATTACATGGAAACTTGTCATCACTAGCATGTACAATGGGCAAGCAGCACCAGATGACCAAAGCTTAGCCTGGGATTAGTTGTTGACTGTGTAAATGTCTTGTTTGGAAGTGTCAACCACTCAGCATTTATGGACCTTATAACCCAAGTGATATTAGAGTTCCCTCTGTCAGTGAGAAGAACCCTAAGAAGCTGAACTTGAATGGCCCCTCCTCCCAGAATACCAGGAAATCCTACCATGTAGCCTTCTCTCCACAAAAGAGAATGCTGCCATTTACCCTTGGAGAGACCTATGGCCACTTTGGGCAAATTAAACTCTAATGAGACATGAAATCTAGACAAACATAAATATATTTCAATAGTTGGAGTATGGGACACTCATTGCCTTTGTTAAATAATATAGTCACTTTCCACGCAGCTGTTGCTATGTTCCCAATGGCTCTGTCAATGTTTTCAGTTCTTTGGTTTTTTTTTTAAATGACTACTCCCTTTTGCCTTTTAAAACCTTCTATAGTCAGTGCCAAACCTTGGGGTTGCTTTGTTTTGAACATAGTTGTTATCAGGACTTCTCAGATGACACTCACAGTCAAAATGTTCAGTCTGTGCTATCCTTCCACAGCTCCCTAGTAGACAAGTCCATTGTTAGAAACTTTGTGTGGGGCATGGGGTTTTGAATGGTGTGTGTGTGATTGCTAATTAGATTGTATAGGCTGTGTGGGATATCAATGACACTTCAGCTTCTTGTTATCAAAACCATAATGCAATTCGTGTGGGAGCAACATTATTCAGGTAATGAGTTTTTTTGCGAGATTCAATGCTGTCTTTTAATAGGCTTTGTTGAATTTAGAAAGGATAATTTATCCTCTGTGTATCTTGTTGACAGACAGAAGGCTTTCAAAGGAATGATAGTTTTAGTTTCTCATGTGTTTTGTTATGGCCAGAGTGAATATTCAGCCTTGATTCCAATAAATTATATAGCAGATGGTAAACTAACCTGGTTGAGTGGCCCTCAGTTTTGCATAGATTACTTTTCCTGAGCTTCAGGCCCTCCAAGACACAGCTGTAGATAGGGAGGACTTGGGGCTACTGACTTTGACCAGGGCTCTTTTCTCAGGAAGCAAGGCTGGGTTTGGTAAAAAGATGTATTTAAATAGTATTTAATTTAAACAAGAGGAAAGTACAACAGAATGGCGAAGCTTCTGGATGAAAGCAGTGTGCCTTTACAGTTCTTCCCTAGATGATTGATTTAAAGCTTAGAGTCTAATTTTATCTGAATTCTCATTAATGAGTAAAATGTATGTGCAAAGTTTCCTATTGGTCTTCAGTATTTCTGAAGCCTACAAAATTTTTAGAACATAATCACCTTTTGAGATAGTATTAGTCAATTTTTAATCTTATCACTTAGTATTGACCCGGATATTCCATATTAGATGTCAACTTATTTAAAGGGTGTCTTTATGGAGTAACTATTTTTATTTTTCTAAAGGTACTCTGTCTGGAATACACCCTGGAACATCCAAAATCATTCATAAATTGGATCTTTTTCAGAATTTATGTGACTTTTAAACTGGCTTTGATATATTATCACTAGAGTTTGTAAAGTTTATTCAAATTATAATTAGTGGGTTATTAAAATGCAGGGGAGATATTTTCCGTGCTCTGGGGGCTTCTAGGCTTAACCACACTTAAACTGAAGGTACTGATTTCCTTAGCCACAGAACTTGAAGCTCACTACTGAGTGGCAAGCAATGAATAATGCCACATCTCCCATCAAATACACTTGTTCTTATAATATTTGGTATTTTTCCATATCTGAATTTCAGCGATACGATTTTATTTACTTTGGCATGCTTACATCTTTTGTAGTAAAATGTCTATTGGAATGTTTTCATTAGTAATGACTAAATAGCCGGGTGGTAGTGGTGCACGCCTTTAATCCCAGCACTTGGGAGACAGAGACAGAGGCAAGCAGATTTCTGAGTTCGAGGCCAGCCTGGTCTACAGAGTGAGTTCCAGGATAGCCAGGGCTATACAGAGAAACCCTGTCTCAGGGGAAAAAAAACAACCAAACAAAAAAAAATTAAAAAATATAATAACTAAATAATTTTAAAAGTAAATCTTATAGAGTGTCGACTTACTCGGCTATTTGCCTCTCTGTACTGTTTTTATTCATTAAAACATCTGTTTGAATAGAGAGAGAAAATGAGGAGAAATGGGAGATTTGGTGAGCATAGGAAGGAAGAATGAGAACTCTAGGTTCATGTTCCTCTGATACTCAGGGAGAGCAGGCGTTTAGAATGCCTACATTACAGAGATCAAGTTGAGCATTAATTAGACACAAGACCAGAATGCTCTATTACACCTAGAATCCCAGCTCCTCATGTTTAATGAGTGTATCTATTTAAGGCTTCTAAGATACAGGTTAAGAGGGGGTTGCTTATGGAGATAGGATGATCCCTAAAAAGGGCAAGTGATGCTGGTGAGCTTATGGAGATAGGATGATCTCTAAAGAGGGCAAGTGATGCTGGTGAGGATCCAAGGATGGCAATGTCTTCCATAGGAGTGCTTTAATCATCCAGCTAAGTGTGAGGCGAGGCACACGATGAGGATAGTGTTTTTTGAGGGTGGGGGTGGGGGTTGAAAGCAACTCTGAAAGCTAGACACAGAGGCTTTTTGTGATCCTGGTTTGCTATGATGCTTCCAGAATCTAAGGACATTTGGCACTTTGCCTGTTCCTGTGTTTGTAGGCATGCTGTGCAGGTGTGGAGCAGAGAGAGTGTTCAGTGAGTGTGTAGCATGCTGCCTGTTTCTCGACATTCTGGAGATCACCAGCTGCATGATGATTATCCTCCTGCTGTTTCCCATCACTAAACTTAGGTCCCCTAACAAGCTAGGCTCTCTACTGCCCCAGGCTTTCTGCAGCCATCAACATTCCTACCCATAGCTCTTTAATAGTCTGCACTTCTTGAAGGAGGAATATTTTTACCCTGATGGTGGTAGCTACTAATGAAAGACAAGTGAGTTAGTTGAATGAATCACCTGAGAAACTTTACTACCATTTTCCCCAATAAGACACTTTGACAGGCTTTCACAACTCTTTTTTTGTTTGTATAAAATCTTACTTTATATTTCTTCTCCATGAAAACATTTTACATTTGTTTGTTTGTTTGTTGTTTGTTTGTTTTAGATGAGTTAAACATTAGTGGACTCAGATGAAAATGCTTCAGAAAGTCAATGAGCTGTCATTTGTTGTGGAATACAGAGCTTTGTACAACATAGCATTAGAACACATTTAAATAAAGTATGCTGGGCTGGGGAGATGGCTTAGTGAATAAAGCACTTGTCACAGAATTTCGGTTAACCAAAATTTGAATCCCCAGACTGCATGTGAAGCCCTGATTCTGATGCCTGTAATCTCAGCAGAGATGGGAGAGTCCTGAGAAGCTCTGGTTCCCACTAAGGTCGGATATGTAGGGCTGAAAAAGTGACCAGTCTCAAACAAGGTGGGAGATGAGAGCAAGTACCTAATTCTGCCCCCTGACCTCATCTGTATGAGACCCATGGCACACATGTATGCACACATATAGGAATACAACAAATACATCATAGTACACATATAAAGATAAAAAGAAATCTCTAGGGAAAGTGCCTTGAAGATGTCCAGCAATGGTATCAACTGAATTTAACCCCAGAACTGCAGAAAAGAACAGCAGTGCTATTTCCGTTTGGTTTAGGAGATCTCTGGGAGAGAAGAAACTGGAGTCAAACCCTCTTGAAACTCCTTGAGCACAGAGGCTTATCTTGGGAGCAAGAGGCTGACGGACACACACTTGCTTTGTAATAGGTGCTGTTTCCTACTTAAGTGGCCAGGACTCCCAAATGCATGCCCACAGCCAGGTAGTCTTAAGGGGGAATTTCTGTCCCTGAGGTGCACCTTTAAGTCCTTTTGTTCTTCCAACTGACATCATTCCAGCTCAATTATTTTGTTTTTTGCCTAAAGGGAGATTATGACTTCATAGTCTTATGTGCCAAAACAAAATTTTATTCATATAGGGGAAGTATAGTATACCTTTATTTACCAAAGTAATGCCTGTGTCTCTTGGTATTTTATATCTTGTTATTTTAACAAGCAAATTGAACTGTTGTTATTTATGTCAAAAACATCCCTATATTTCCAACCACTTAACAGTCTTAATAGTGATTGTTAAAAAGGAACTTCTTGCTCTGCCCAAGCCCAGCCTGTACTGCTGTTGCTTCATGTCTTTAAAGATTTTGTTGTCTTGAAGATTTTTGTAAGGATATGGGTCGAACATTTTTCTTGGACTCTAATCTTCATCAAATGGCATGGTACCATAACTGTCCAGCCTTCTTGATTTCTTATATTCCCAGCTTTATGCATCATGCAGAAGAGTTTTTAATGTACTATAGTTACATTTAAATTATTATACTACACCTACTGAAAATGGTCTTAAAATTGCTATTATCATGTAAATACTGTCAAACATTAATATACATTCCAAGACAGCCCACCTTGCCACCTCTTCTCATACACTCTGCTCTGCCCCATTAACCCAGATACCTGAAGGATTATCCTCTGCCTCTTCTTACTCATCCCTCCTTGCTGCTCATCTGATTGATCTTATCTTTGTACTGTTTTCCTCCTATCACCTCTCCGCCTGTCTCCCTACTTGTCATTCCCCATCTTTAGTTCAAGTTTTTATTACCCCCTCCTTAGATCACTGCGTTTTTCAGTTAGGATCTGTCTCCCAGATCCTTATACAAATTTACTCTGGAGAGTAACCAGTGATTTGATGTCTCTGGTAAAGTGCCTCTTGGATACTTTACATAAAACATTATAGAATTATTAACTTGTCAAGAGGTTTTGTGAGTTTTCTTTATTAAGTATTGCTCGACTATTTGCATAATGCCCAGAGTGTTGGCAGTTCTGATGTCACTAGCCCTAGCAGACACACTGTTACTATTCTCAAAACTCTGTGGGTTAACAGTTATACCATTTGGTTAAAAAAAAATAGACATTTTTAGATCTGTATTAAGATCACATGAGGGATTAGGATTGACTTACTTTACATTATGATTGTTTCCACTTAAAGTAACTGGCAGTCAACTCAAATTAGCAGTCTGCCAAAGAACATTAGAATATTGTCATTTTACAGACATCATTATTAAAACACAAAGCTGGTACACCCACTTCTCAGAATATTATTATTAGTGACTTATTCATGCACCTCCTTCTGATTAAAGTCTTACCTTTATTTTGGTTGGAGAAGTCCTTCTGTATCCACATGTGATGCTATATGCTGATTTTCTGGACATTTCCATTTGGGACTGTGTCCATCTGAACCAACTAAGCTACATATTTAAAATGTAATGGTCTGTGAAGATGGCTCCTTGGGTAAATTATTGACATGCACTCATGAGTCCCTAGAATTCACATAGTATCAGGACAAGCAACAACACTAGCTACAATCTACCATTCCCACAGGGAGATGGTAGGCTAGCACAAGAGAATCCCTGAAAGACTGTGGGTTAGCAAGCCTGTATTACAGCAGAAAAACAACAAAAGAGATCTGGTCCTAAATCCGTTTAAGACACCTATTGTTGATCTCTGACTTCTACACATAGATGGTCTGGCATGTGTACTCTTGTATACACACACATACACACACACACACACACACACACACACAAGAATTCACAGTTCTTATGAGGATGGACAGAGTCTTGGATTTTGTACCTTCATTTGCCAAAGCTTGTAATCATGAAATTACATAAGCAGTGGCTCACCTGTCCAATGAAGTACTCCTGTTGTTGTTGGGAAGCCTCTTACTACATCACTGTCCTCTACTCTGTCTAGTAAGATGCTCCAAATCTTGCCCATAATTTTATTTTTATGCTTTTATCCATCCCACTTCATTTCACAGTATTTCTAGTCATTTGCATGATTTTCTTGTCAAGTCTGCTATAGATACTCAAGAGACAGAGCCATATTTATACAGTGATATTTCTTTAGTATTTGTATATTATTCTTCAGTATTTCATTGTCTTAATTGCTATTCTATGGCTATGAAGTGATACCATGGCCAAGAAAAATTATAAGAGAAGATATTCAATTAGGGATCTTTTAGAGTTTCAAAGGATGAGTCCATGACCATCATGGCAGGCAGCCTGACAGCAGGCTGGCATTCATGGTGAGCGGTGGCTGAGAATATATATATCTTAACTGCAAGTTGAAGGCATGGGAATGGCTTTTGAAACCTCAAAGCCTATCTCTGGTGGCATGCCACCACACCTCCTAATCCTTCCCCAAATATTTCCAGCAACTGGGACCTAGCATTCAAATATGTGAGCCTGTGGGGGTCATTCTCATTCAAATCACCACAAAGGTATGGCAGAAGGCTGTGTGTTTGTCTGGTAAATGAATGCTGGTATGCATTTCAGGTGAGGCCATGTTTATACAGTGTTACATCGCTATTATCTCTGTAGTACCCGTTTTGAAATTTCATTTGTTTTTATATTTAGGGTAAAAGGTTTAGTAGTCAGAATCGCATTCTGAGTCATTAGTAGGCAGAAAATAGCATAGTCTTTGTTAAAATGAGGGTCATGGCTAATGTGGGCTCTTAGGGCTACACCTGGCCTTGTTTGCTGTCTTTCTACAACCATAGGTAGTGCACCCTGAGTACCCAACTAGCAATGTTGGAGGGCTTTTAAACCTACTAATATTTTCATTTATACTTCAATCAGTGTTTTAAGTACATCAATGCAATTTGATCTTTTCTTCGGTAAATGTGGGGAGAAAACAGACACACACATGAATTGCTTTTCCTGTCAGTTTCCATGGTAATGGAGCTTTTGGTTTGTTTAGCCAGGAAGGAACATGAGTCTGGTTTGTTTCCTAACACAAGAAAAATACACACACACACACACACACACACACACACACACACGTATAAACACATGCAAGCATATACACACATGTACACACACATGCAAAGGAAACATGAACATACCTGAAATCTTATTTTGTCAAATTAACCAAATCTTGACTAATCCTTAATGCTTTTGCTCCAGTTACTTCGCCCTACCCCTTCTGTTTCTTTCATCAGAAACAGACTCTGTAGCCTCATACATAAGAGAAACCCTCCCAGATTGAGAAAAGGAAAGATGTGTTATGATTTAAAGACTCAGTACTTCCTTCAGGATTGTCCAGACTTCTCTAATAATTGGGAGTTTAATAGGATTAGAAGTAAGTTAATTTTCATTTCTGTGTTTACATTATTGTCCAGCCTAGATATGTAATTGTGTACCATCCATGGAAAAGGTTTAGATCATAGCACACCCCTTTTCTTGCAGCACCAATCCACGACCAAGAGTGAATAACTGTCAATATTATTTGTTATTTGGATAAACAAATTGGGTCATTTATTGAGAAAACAGATGAAATCTGTCATCTGAAAGGGGGAATTTTCTTTTCAAAGTATTCCTCAGTGAGTGGCAGCTGGTTGCGTTTGGTTACCTGATTTACAGTACAATACAAGAAAGAGTTCTGTGATCACGAGAGTCATGAACACTTCTTCTTACCAATGCCAGCTTGTTGTCTTCAGCCATCTGAGTTTCTCATTTAAGTGTGTGTGTGTGTGTGTGTGTGTGTGTGTGTGTGTGTGTGTATGTGTGTGTGTGTGTGTGTTTGTAGTTATGTGCATACAGGTGACAGTGCCCATGGAAATCAGAGGTGTCAAATCTCCTTGAACTGGAGTTTTAGGTGGTTGTAAAACTCCCAGCATGGTGCTGGGAACTGAAGAACAGCCTATACTCATATCAAATCACCCATCTTTCTAGTCTACATTTGTGAGCCACATCTCTCTCCAGTATATCTCTATAGTCAAGCATAACATCTTAAGAAGTATAATGAGTACATGTTATGATGAGAAATTCTTTTAGATTCTATAACTAAAGCTTATTTTGCTTACTGTAACACTAAACCTAAAGATGGGCCAGAGAGCAAATGGCCAGTGGTGAGGCTGCTTATAATTGATCCAGCATATTGAAATGTGAGTCTCTGAGAGCAAAACCAGTTCTTTCCTTTTTACTCTCTGCCAATGACATCTGGCATTCCCCTCCTTTGCCTTTTAACTCTGTTCATCCAACTCTTGCTTATCAGTTGCCTTGAAAAGTACATCTTACTAGAGAGCAAAGTGATAATCTTAATGAATGACATCCTCCGTGTTCAACTTCAGGCATGGTCATGTGTTCAAAGAAGCCTTCTATGGAATCACATCATTTAAACCTTATTTTCTTAGCTTCCATGACACCTAGATACATTTAAAATTAGTGATAAATTATACTCAGTATTACAGTGAGAATAAATAGTGAGTGTTCATTTTATATTTTGCTTTTGCATCTTCCATTTTATAGAAGGATTCTGTGAAAATTCCAGTGGAATTTAATTTACTTGAAAGTTAAGTATAAAACTATATTTTACATTTGGTAAGGGGCAATACTGAATTAAAATGAGGATGAACTTGAGAATGTCTCTTTTACTGTCATTACATATCTTTTAGAAGAGAACTCCTAAAATATATAACAGCGTTTAAATTATTTAAAAGTGTCCAGGTAAGAAGGTTGTTATTATTGTATTCTATGTTATATTCTTTTTTTAACTTTTATTGCATTATGATGAGAAAAGTTACATGATTTCAATTTGTCTGAATTTGTTAACATTTAAAAACATATATTAAGTAAATAGAATTAAATCACATTCTTGTTTCCCTTTTGTACCCCAACTCCTCCCAGAGACCCCCTCTTCAATACCTGCAATATCTTTTTTTGTCATATTCCTTAAAATTTATAAAATGTTATAATAAAAAGTATTATAAAAGTTGTTTGATATAAAACAATCAATTTAACAGTGTTATGTAGATGCTTGTCTACAACAATACTGCAAATACATACACTTTTCACACTATAAATTTCAAATAACTCCAAACATATTAACTGTATATTTCAAAATAATACGTCACTACTAGTATTTTCTTAAATGAACATAAATATGTAAAGTCTTTTTGTTTGTTTGTTTTGTATTTAGTAGAGTTTAAAATCTTGGCTCTTTCTGTGGTACAAGCCCAAGATAAGAACAATTTTTAGACATTGGATTTCATTGTAATTAGGCTGTACTTCAATGACCCTCAAATCACCGAAGGATTTTACCTCTATCATAGCTAAGCTGAGAGTTGACAGTTCTGCTGCGCCAAGGAATGAATTGTAGGCACGATTTTTAGATACAGACTTCCTGCTACGGTCAAAAAGCTATTTGACTTGAGTGTGTGACTTTATTCTCAGCCCAGAGAGAACAGGTTACATTCATTTAAGAAATGGTGTGTGTATTAAGATGCTCTATCCATAAAATCATTCACCAACTGTTTCAATGAACAATGGTTCTGCATGGAAGGTGGTACAGACATTAGGTGAGGATAAGAATCTAGTTCATTGGCTGTGGTGATTTTGAAAAGCATTCGTCTCAGAGAAAGAGTAACTTATAAAGTCCTCGTCTTCAAACTTGATACAAGAGGTAGAAATGTCAAACAAAGCATTCAATCTCACTCTTTGTTGTTCTCTTTCATAGAAGCCACCTCCCAAGTTAATTGTCTATGTCTCCCTTGGGTATATAAATACTTTTGCAATGTATAAGCTGTTCTGAACACCATAGTATAGTGTAAAAACATGAAATAAACAATACTAATAGAGAGGCTGAGATAGGAGAAGCAAGATTTCAAGACCCTTACATTGTACACAGCAAAACACTGTCACAAACAAGCTGAAAGTATATATAGATTGTACAATAAATTGGATCTATTTCTCCAATTACCAAATTAGAGAGACCATTAGATGACAATCAACAAATTTCTAATTCCTCATATTATTGGATTTTAATCAATTAGGATATGCTGCTAATATTAATTTTCATATTAAGATATTAAGAAAAAGTAATTGTCACTTCCTGTTGTTTTTGTTGTAAGAAGTGGAATTAGGTTTGTGTGGATTTGTTGAAAGATTACCTTCTTGCTTCTTCTAGGGTGTAGTTTGCTCCTTATGTTGATGTTTTCTATCTATTATCCTTTGTAGGGCTGGATTTGTGGAAAGATATTATGTAAATTTTGTTTTGTCATAGAATATCTTGTTTTCTCCATCTATGATAATTGAGAGTTTTGCTGGTTATAGTATCCTGGGCTGGCATTTGTGTTCTTGTAGGGTCTGTATGACATCTGCCCAGGATCTTCCAGCTTTCATAGTCTCTGGTGAGAAGTCTGCAGTAATTCTGATAGGTCTGCCTTTATATGTTACTTGCCTTTTTTCCCTTACTGCTTTTAAAAATCTTTCTTTGTTTAGTGCATTTGATGTTTTTATTATTATGTGACGGGGAGGAATTTCTTTTCTGGTCTAGTCTATTTGGAGTTCTGTAGGCTTCTTGTATGTTCATGGTCATCTCTTTCTTTAGGTTAGGGAAGTTTTCTTCTACAATTTTGTTAAGGATATTTACTAGCCCATTACATTGGGAGTCTTCACTCACTTCTATACCTATTATCCTTACGTTTGGTCTTCTCATTGAGTCCTGGATTTCCTGGATGTTTTGGGATAGGAGCTTTTTGCTTTTTGCATTTTCTTTGACTGTTGTGTCAATGTTTTCTATGGTGTCTTCTGCCCCTGAGATTCTCTCTTCTATCTCTTGTATTCTGTTGGTGATGCTTGCATCTA
>JADRCD010202393.1:0-25096 GCA_019843815.1 Montemys delectorum | reverse complement strand
AATAAATGGGTCAAAATGTAGTCTCTGTGGTTGGGATCTTAGCTAATTATGGCTAATAGTATGGCTATGAGGTTCTCATGACACTGAATTCTGATTCCTGGAATAGAGAATTGATGGAAAGAGTGCATCCAGGAAATTTTGCTGAGAAAAACTATGTTTATTGACTTAACTTTTAATTTTGAGTGGGAAAAAAAAAAAAAACCTGAAACTAGAGATGAGAAAATGTATAATAAAATTTAAAAGTGAGATTTCTTTTTCTTTTTTCTCTGTGCAAGGTTTTCTTGTGTAGCCTGGGGGCTGTGCTTGAACTGTCTCTGTAGCCCAGGCTGGCCTGGGACTCACAGAGATGCTCCTGCCTCTGCATCGAGTGCTGGGATTAAAGGTGTGTAGCACCACTGCCAGGCTAAAACAGATTTCTGATAAGAATGTTTTAATGAATTTTACTCATAATTGTTCTTTGAAATCAACTTAATATAATAAGTACCTCATGACAGAAACTAAAGCTTATTTTTGTGAATTTAAGTAAGGCACAGTTGTTAGGCCTCTATTGTAACATAAATGCAGTTTCCCTGTGCTTAAGTCACAGCACAGCAGAATAATATTGGCGAATTTTTAATTTACTCACCAATATGCCTCTCTCTTTAGAATGAAGACCTGGTTTGTTTCAAAGATATCAAACCAGCAGCACTTTATCATTACCTCGTGGTGCCAAAGAAGCACATTGGAAGTTGCAAGGATCTAAACAAAGATGACATAGCAATGGGTAAGATGGCAACAGGATTCCTTGTGACTGTATCACATTGAATCCTCTTTAAACATGGCAGTGACAGTTAAAAACGAAAAAAAAGCCTATTCAGATTATCAACAAGAAACTAAGACTTCTTGAAACATTCTATTTAAGAAAACCAAAGAGAAATTTTTAAAAAATGACAGTATACTTTCCATGAATCTGTCACACTGACTTTAATTAGTAACTTGTGGCCATATGTTTTCATATATTAACCAGCCACAGTGGATTTGATTTCAGATATGGGAATATTTAATTTTTAAAATCTTTCAAGAGATAATGAATGGTGCTTTATACCATTTTATTCTTAATTTTAAGACTGGCTTTCAGTATCTTGACTCTAGCTGGCATAGAACAGAAGCCTCTGAGATTGTGCATATACGACCATGCCTGGCTTTGCTTTATACTTTTCAATGATGGTTTCTTGACTTTGAAATTGAAAGATGCTATGAAAAATTATAAGTAAGTTGTAATGTATTATGAGCTTATATTGCCTGATAATTTCAGATGCAGATAAACTAGCACCATAGTTTAATTATGAGGTCTTGATTTTGAGCTTTTAGCTTCTGATAAGGAGATTTGAGTTTTGTTTCTTTGAGAGTTATTCTGTATTACCTACTCAGTGCTTTCTTTGACTTTTTCCTGATACCTTTTCCTGTTGTGGGAAATATTAAAAAACGAACCTGCCAACTCTCTGCGCTCCTGCTTCTTTCAACCTACCAATTCTCTGGCCCCACTGGGCCATGTTTCCCTTCTAGTACTGGCACCAGAGGGCCACAACACTATGTCCTGGCGGGGTCCTGCTGGCTCTGTCCCACATTCCAATAACCAAATAGATATGCCATCCTCGAGGTTTGATAACACAATACCCAGTAACGCAGTAAAAACAAGACTCAATGCTTATAGTTAACCAGTCAGATTTATGTATCAATAAATTCTCAATACACAGGATGCCAGCACAATAGCTTCAGAACCAATTAATAATCATAAAACCTGCCCACCTAGATTAGACAAATTATCCCATTATTCTAACCTTTATGATATCATAACAACCTGTGGTCATAGCACGCTGAGCCTGTGGCTGGTCATAACCACGCTGATTCACGTCCACTGCCATCTTCCTTTCTTCTCACTACCCTGAGATGCTCCCTGTCTCTGCAACTCTTAGCTCCTCCTCCCTTTTCCCTGTCCAATCACAGGCCTCCAAATCCTGGGACATATCACCCTTTCTGTTTAATTAAATGAAAACAAAAAACAAAAAAACAAAACAAAAAACCCTTTCTCTCAAAATATAAATTGTACTCTCTACTCTGGAGTTAGCATAAGTAATCAGACAGTAATCAGAGCCAGTAATCAGACATTTCTCAGTTTATTCTAGGTCTGTTTTAGTAGCCTTTCTCACCAGGATCTAGGTTTAGTTTGGCAGTACTGTATGGTACTCTACAACAGATAAATCAGACTAGACTCTTTAGAGGTGGAGAAAACTCTTAGAAAAAAATCTTGGTGATATAACAATATTGTTCATGAGGTTGTACGTGACTGAATTACCAGTTTGAAAGTTGTTCCCAAATAATATAAAATTCTTTGCTTATTTGTTCTAACCATGCACTTTAGAACATACATTATTTATAAACATAGGGTAGCATTTATGCTTATAGATATAATATTTACCCTGTGACTGACTGACTGTGTATTTCTTGCTGAAGGTTTCTATTTCATTCTTTGGCTATTTACTAGAGATCATAGAACCTCTTAGGAAGTTTTATTTTGTGTTCAAGATAGAGGTAAATTCATGGACATTAAAAGCTCTTATAATAACTAGTTATTATAGCTGATGCATATCAGATGTTATAAATATTGATGCTGATGTCATTAGTAATTTCATTATCTTACCCCTTTATGCTTCTTATGTAAATATTTTCTTACCAAAATCTTAAAAGTTATTGCACTTAACTTTTATGTAATTTGTAAAGTGAGAAAAATATTATGTCCATAGAAGGATGTGGAAACAGGGTCATCCCCCCACTGTTACTGACACCTAATAGAATTCCACTTACTTACAGAGTATGTGGTTTTTAAGAGCATATGCTCACCCAGGTAGAAATCTTACAAAATACATTATTTGAAGGCTGTGGAATTAAATTGGATACTTAGCATAGCAGTAAATGTTTTATGTTAGACAGACTTATAGTTAAGTAAGTATGTCAAAGAAGAATCTTTAAATGAAATAACATGTTTCTAAATAATTCCAAAATAAGGAAGAAAATACTGAGTTTATAAATAAATAAAAAGAGAACATATTAAAGTTTATGGAACATAGCTAAAGTACCTAGAGGGACATTTGTAGCTTTGGATGCTAATATGAGAAAATAAGTCTTAAGGAACTGGAGAGGCAGTTCAGTAGTTAAGCATGCTTCCTGCTCTTCCAGAGGGCTAGCACCTCACAATTGCTTACAATTCACTGTAACTCCAGCTCCAGGGGATGTGACTTTCCCTTCTGGCCTCTGTGAGCACTTTCACTCATGTGGTACACACATACACACACACATACACAAACACATTCACACAAATAAAAATAAATCTTTTTTTAAAAAACAAAGAAAATGAGTTTCAAAATAAGTAACTTCAGTTTCTATTTAAAGATACCAGAGAATAGGGGGCTGAGGAGATGGCCCAGAGGTAAGGACACTTCCTGCTCTCTGAGAGGACGTGGGTTTGGTTTCCAGCACCTACATGGCATCCTATAACTGTATATAACTCTAGTTCCAAGGGATCTGATTCCTATTCTGACCTCTGTCGGCTTTTACATAGTACACAGACGTACATTTGGACACACACATATACAAAAAAATAAAAGTAATTAAAAAATACCATAGAAACATAGGTAAAGATAAATATTCCAAAGGAAGTAAAGCTTTACCAAGCTTACTGTATATCATAGTATAACAAAGTTTCTTTCCTGGTTTACAGTTGAGAGCATGGTAGCTGTTGGAAAAACCATGCTTGAGAGGAATAATATCACAGACTTCACAGATGTGAGGTATGTATGACATGAGTAGAAGCCAACAGTAATTCTTGATTTTTCTGAAGTTTGTCTCTCACGAGAAGGGAAGCAGCGGCGGCAGAGTTGTGCTTCAGGTACAGTATTCCTGGGCGTGAGGATGAAGTTCATTGATGGTATAAACTTAATAAACCCTTTTTTCATGCCTCAGCATCTTCTAGAAACTTCACTTGTAGTTTGGACAGACAAGTATATACATACAGTAGGTAGGTAAAATAGAACAAAACGGTCTTCTCTTTTTGTCGTTCTATATTCTATCCCTATAAAATTGGGTAAACTGAATTTACTTCTGCAGACTTACATGGTTTAGAAATACATTGTTGGGAATAAGGAGTTGGTTTGATGAGCAAGTGCAAGCCCAGGGACCTGAGTCTGCGTGCCTGGATTCAAGTCAAAGGCTAGCATGGTGTAAGCTTAGTCAAAGGCTAGCATGGTGTAAGCTTGCCTGAAGTCCAGGATGGGAGCAGGGAAGAAGCTTCTGGGGCCTGCTGGCTGCTGGGCAACCTCCAGGCTCAGAAAAAGGCCCTGTCCCAAGGTAGATGATCCGTTAGGACAACCTCCAGGCTCAGAAAAAGGCCCTGTCCCAAGATAGATGATCCGTTAGGACAACCTCCAGGCTCAGGAAACGGTCCTGTCCCAAGGTAGATGGTCAGTTAGGACAACCTCCAGGCTCAGGAAATGGTCCTGTCCCAAGGTAGATGGTCAGTTAGGACACCCAGCCACATATGTACACACTCACACCATCATTAGGCTCCTAGCATAAAGTTAACTTGAATTTATTGTTTCCCGATCAAGAATTAAATGCTTTTCTATTTAAAAGAATGAGCTTATAAATGTTTTATAAATTAGGAAGTGATGGACAAATGGCATCTAAATTGTTTTAGTTTTTAATAAGAATCTTTTCTGATGACAAAGCTTGCTTTTTTTTTTTGTAATAATTGATATTACTATGGAAATGTTGGTTCCTGTCTGGGTATTGTATTAAAGGCAAAAGCCTGCCATGTACTGGCTATGTCTTAAAGTCAACAAACACTGTCTGAATGTCTAGTACATTTGTACTGAAGCTCATTTAGAGGAGCATATCTTTGCAGAATTCTTCTTATTATGATAAGTACCAAAGTGACTAGTGGTAATGCCGCTTGACTTGCTGGAGGTTGCACGAGACTGTCTTTAATAGATGCTGTGAATTGTCTATGAACTTCAGCATGAAGGACTTTAGCTATACTGGAGCATAAAGAAGATAGTAAAAGATCTGTGAATGGGAATTTTCATCTTTGAATAATTTTAATCTTATTTGATTTACATGTAATCTCAGACATGTTGAGAAGTAAGTCCTCAGTGACCTCTTGTGTTTCAGGATGGGTTTCCATGTTCCTCCATTCTGTTCCATCTCTCATCTGCACCTTCATGTGATAGCACCAGTCAAAGAGTTTGGCTTCCTATCAAAGCTGGTTTACAGGCGGGATTCGTACTGGTTTATGACAGTAAGTAATCCTGTCACAGCAGCAGCATACCAGCAAATTTAAAGTGTTTGTCTCTTTTGTTTTTGTTTTCGTTTTCTTGATTGCACTAGACAAAGAGTTCTGTTTGACTTGACCACTTATCTTAGTAAACTGCACCCAGAAAATATATATATTCAGAAATGTTTATATTTATTTATTTATTTTACATTGATGAATAGTGAAGCAGAATCGTCTTATGCTAGTAGGCAATATTTTCTTCTGTTGCTACGTCTCAACCCTACCTCCACCCCTGAAGTGTGTGTATTATCCAGATAGGCCTTGAAATTGGGATCTTTCTACGAGTCTCTGAGAACTGTGATTACAAGCTCATGCTACAATTCCCAGTTTCAAATAATATTTTTAATTTTGAGGAATTTTTCTGGGCAATCTGATTCTATAAGATGAGAAATAGGACAAATATAGAAAAGCAGAGCTTTAAGAATTTAGATCTGGGCTGGGCAATGGTGGTGCACGCCTTTAATCCCAGCGCTTGGGAGACAGAGGCAGGTAGATTTCTGAGTTCAAGGCCAGCCTGGTTTACAGAGTGAGTTTGAGGATAGCCAGGGCTACACAGAGAAACCCTGTCTCAAAAAACAAAAAAACAAAACAAAACAAAACAAAAAAGAATTTAGATCTAGGCTGGGTGGTGGTGGCACATGTCTTTAGTTCCAGCACTTGGGACACAGAGCCAGGTGGATCTCTGTGAGTTTGAGGCCAGCCTGGTTTACAGAACTAATTCCAGGACAGCCAGGGCTACACTGAGAAGTCCTGTCTCGAAAAACAAAAAACCAAACCAAAACAAAAAAACAAATTCAGATCTAGATATAAATTCTGGCTTTTCTTAATTGAAAGATCATATACAGATAGTTTTAAAAGCTCATGTTCTTTTTGCTCTGTAGTACTAGGGGACTGAATGCAGTTCAGTATTTTCATATTTCCTCTGCTGGTATATATGCACAGTGTTTCTCCTTATCACATCCCAACCATAATTTTATGCTTATTATAATCGAAGAACCAACACGGATACATCATCACTACCTAAGGCGTTACTTCACTTCAGGTTCCATTCTTCTTGCCATATTTCCTGTAGGTTTGAGTAGATGTATGACATGTATCGCCCACTGTAGGTCCATACAGAATCATTTCACCTACCTACAAATCCTCTATGCTGTGCTGTCTGTTTTATTCTCCTTCTGTTTCTTAGCTACCAGTGATATTTTTAATGTCTCCAAAATTTTCCTTTTTAGAGTTCCTTCCTTCCTTCCTTCCTTCCTTCCTTCCTTCCTTCCTTCCTTCCTGTTTATGTTGTTTGAAACAGAATCTCACTGTGTAGCTCTGACTCTCCTGGAACTTAGACTGGGCTGCCCTCAAACTCACAGAGATCTTCATGCCTCTGCAGATCCCCGAGGCCTGAGATTGAGGCATATGCCACAACACTGGGTCTTCAGAATTTCTTATAATTGGAATCTCACACTTGGATATAACATTTTCAGAGTGACTTATGTCATTTAGTAATATGATCTTGCTTCATTTATTTATTTATTTATTTATTTAATTTATTTTTATTTTTATTTTTTTGGTTTTTTGAGACACGGTTTCTCTGTGTAGCCCTGGCTGTCCTGGAACTCACTCCGTAGACCAGGCTGGCCTCGAACTCTAAAATCTACCTGCCTCTGCCTCCCAAGTGCTGGGCTTAAAGGTGTGTCCAGCTGATCTTGTTTCTTATATATCTAGTTTAAGACGTTTTTAATATTGTATTTGTTCCTCTTGTAGCTTTTTAGTATTTTATGCCACTTGGAATCTGCCTTTTATATTTTTTTACTGTAATTTATAGAACTCTCGTATTTTCTTTTTGTAAGACACTGTTAAAATAGGACGTTTCTTCCTCTTGGTGTTACAGGAAGTTTCCTAACAGAGGCACTGAGAGCTAGAACGAGCCATGTACTCATGTGTCTCAAATTTATGTTTATTACAGGTTGATTGTTTGCTTGAAAAGCTAAGAAAATAAAATTGTGGAGCATGGACAAGTTCCTTACCTGACTCAGAAGAACTCTTGGTTTGCTCTCTGTGAAGGCTCATTGCAGTCTGAAGGTTTGCTGGCTCACACATAACACTACTGATGAGTAGACTTACAGTTTTTCTGAATATCTGTTTTCTGACATATGTGAGAATTTTCTTACTGACCTCTTTGTTTCTTTCTTTTTTCTTTTTAAAGATTTATTTGTTTATTTTATGTATGTGAGTACACTGTAGTTGTCTTCAGACACACCAGAAGAGGGCGTCAGTTCACATTTGCAGATGGTTGTGAGCCACCATGTCTTGCTGGGAACTGAACTTAGGACTTTTGGAAGAGTAGTCAGGGCCTTTAACCACTGAGCCCGACTTCTTTGTTTCAGTGCTCATTTATGTAAGGTCTTATGCTTAATAAACTATAGCTAAAAGTCCATTTAATGCAGGTTCTGCTAATCAAGATGCATCCTATATTTTTTTAAGTTCAAGTTTCATTTATTAATGGTCTTAATAATAATTTGTGATGAATAAACTGGCATAAAAATTTTGAACCTTTTACAGTCAAGAAGAAAAATTAGCCATTTTATGATAGTTCTGTAGTCTTACACATAAATTTTCAAAATAAAGAATACCATGCCACTAATATTGTGTGATCGTGATGATAGAAGTACTTGTGTGTCATTTTTAACTCGTTTTATACACACATACTCGTTTCCCCTTAGCCATAGGGAAGAGATTCTTTGAGTCTCTCAGTGAGTACACAAAACCCAGGATAATACCATAACCCATAATATATCTTGTGCTTTTTCATTATATGCACACCATAGATAGATAGTTTATGACAAGCACAGTAAGAGATTAACAACAATGTTAATAAAATAGAAGTTACAACAGTGTACAATTAAAATAACTGCCAATGTTCAGGATTGTACTTTGTTGCCATACAAAGTTGAATATAGCTACTTACTCTGGTGCTATGACAGTTAACCAAATGACTGAGGTAGGTTCTATAAGTGAGTAATATTATACAGACTGTGTGGATGGTTCTCAACCCATCTACACAGTGGGGTGTAGAGATGAATGGTGTGAAATTTCATTTTTCTGTGCAGAGTTGCATGTAGTTTATGATATGTGTATTGTTTATTTCTGGCACTTTCATTTACTATTTGGGATTAACCATAGGCAACTGAAACTATAAAAGTTAGGTCACAAAAGGTGAAGGTTTAGGTAAGAGGGAACTACTTTAATGTCCTTTTAAATTAGTGTTTTTGTTAGCTTAACAAAATGAAATGTGCAGTTTTCCCTGTCAGGAGACAAGGAAGAAACACAAATTAGTCATGTATGAAAAGTGACAGAAATTGTTGTCATATGGTATGTTTTTTATCAAAAGAAAATGAAAGTAAGTAGTGGTTAGATCAATTCTTATGAAAAAGACTCGATTGGAAATAGACATAGATAAAGAAGTTTACCTTGATAACATAGTGCTAATCTATTGGTATAGCATTCAGTGATGGAGTTTATTGGGAGTTGTTTTGGAGGTCTCAACAGACACCGGAGTGACTGAAGAGAGTTGAGGTGGTGAAAGCCAATTCTACATTGTGCCAATGTGTAGTAGTGTTATGTGTGTGTATGGCAAGAAAGAAGCATTATCGAGATCCGCTAGATTTCTGGCTTTTTTGATTGTTTGTTTTGGCATACTATTATGCAGTTTTAATTAACATACCACTTATTGCAGTGCTTTGTTATATCTATAGTTAAGTGTTCTGTAGTATGATTGAAATTCATTAATTTAGGGGCTGGAGAGATGGCTCAGCAGCTAAGAGCACTGACTGCTCTTCCAAAGGTCCTGAGTTCAATTCCCAGCAACCACATGGTGGCTCACAGCCATCCATAATAAGATCTGACGCCCTCTTCAGGAGTGTCTGAAGACAGCTACAGTGTACTTACATATAATAAATAAATAAATCTTTAAAAAAATCATTAATTTAGCAAATAATTTTTAATACTTAATGAGTAACAAACACACTGGGATCCAGGACTAAAGAAATGATACTGTTCATCCTGTGTTTGGCTGCCAGTGCTATGGAAGTAAAACAAAAATAATTTATTAGATTTTCGTGTGTTAAGTATGGTGATGTCCACGCAAGTGGCCATGAAAGAGAGACCTGTGATAGGATTAGAGAGTAGGTAGCAGACATCAGCATGCAAGGCTCAGTGTGGGGCAGACTGATGGCAGGAAAGCTGAGAACCTTGTGCTCTGTTTCCATCTTAATTCATGCACACTTCTGAATGTCAATCCACTCACTAGAAATAGAGAAAGGGGCTCTGGGGTCTCAAAATTGGATTTATAGGTTTTGCAGCACTGCCTTGTCTAATAGCTTTCTGATTATTTATATAGCTTTTTACAGCACTGCCTTGTCTAATAGCTTTCTGATTATTTATATAGCTGACAATTTTTTTCTGTACTAGTGAAAATATGACAGACTTTGTGAAAAGTGCAATCTGTGAATGTTTTTGCTGTGAGTTTGCAGTGATGCAATCGGTCACATTGATGATGGTACATTGAAGGTGGCTAAGGGACCTTTAAAAATGTAATTAGCTGGTTGATTGTGTTTTTATAGGTTTATATCCTCTTATGGGGGCTCAGGGATCTGGTGCTTACTGCCAGGTGATGAAACCCTGAGGATCTATGTTGGATCTCTAGACCTATGTACAGGTGGAACAAGAAAATAAAGGAGTCTACAAAGTTGTCCTCTGACCTGCACAAATGACCTCTATGTATTGCTGTCCCCCATCCGTTATAAATGGACACATACACTGGTGATAACAAAAATAAAACATAAAATCCTTCAAAGAACATTTTTAGTGTACACTTTCTTTACTCATAAAGATGAATAATCAAATTACAATTAAAATTTACTTACCTTTTTGGTAGTGTTCAATTATCTATCCATGACGGCACTTCAAAGCAAAGCTAATTCGTAATGTGTCTTATTCACTATTGTATTTCTATGAAGAAACACAATGACCAAGGCAACTCTTATAAGAGAAAATTTTTAGTTGGAGACTTGTGTACAGTTGTAGAGGTTCAGTAATCAGTGTGGTGGCATGCAGGTAGCTCTGGAGCTGTAGGTGAGAGCTGCATTCTGATCCATAGGCAGAAAGAGACACTAGGCCTATTATGAGCTTTTGAAACCTCAAAGCCCACTCCCAATGACACACTGCTTCTACTCCACTTCATTAAGTCCACCCCTAGGCTTTCTAATCCTTTTCACACAGTTCTACTCCTTGGTGACTAACTACTCAGGCATATGAGTCTGTTGGTGCCATTCTTGTTCATGATGATACTGTAAGGAAGGTCAGTTATAAAGTCCAGCAATAACTTTGCATATCTGTATTTAGTTTTCTAGTCAACTTTCATAAATACAAATGAAGAGGAATCCTAAACTGGGTGTTGTGCACAAGCCTATAATTTGAACACTCAGGATGGGGAAGGGTGAAGATATTGACCTAGAGTTTGAGGCAGGTATGGAATACATGAAAACTAGCTTAAACAAAAAGTAACTTTATATTTTACTGAATTTTCATTTATGTAGTCATTTGGAAAAGTGTTCTTACATTTTAGAGTATCATCCTAACAACTTAATCAACTAAAGTAACTTACCTTTTTATTTTCAGAATGATTTTTATTTTGATGGGGACGCAAGGAGCGGGGCACAATAGTTTAAGGGTTTGGCTCTTGTGGTTATAGTAGTACTTCCTTCAGAGTCAGAACCCAGAACGGCAGAGAGACCCAGCAGAAAGTCCTCGTAGCTGATCTGTAGGTACTACAGAGTGGGAATGCTGGAAAGTCAACGTCTACCCATCTCCTTGGCTACAGGTAGTCCCTCCTCACTGCTGGGGTAAAGCTTTTCTGGTGTAGCCTGTTGGGGTAGGAGCACCCATAGCCAGGTGAGTGAGCCCTCATCGACTCTCTAGAAGGAGACCCAATAAACTCATTGGTTCATTGGAGAGAACTTTGGTGATACTGTGCCTTGTTTTGGGGATTTTGGTAGACATGGTAGCTGTTGCTTATATTGTCCTCAGTGAAAGGATTTTAGCAACACTAACAAAGGCAAATCTCTTTTTTTAAAAAGCAGAAATTCTCATTAAAAACAACAAAAAAACTTTCCCAAATGCTATTTATTGGTTCCATGCAATAAACTATACATTGAAATTTGAATATTATAACACCTAGTACTTGTAGCTGTGATCTGTTGGAGGCAGTATTCCAGGTTTTATAAAATTGAAGCTCACAGATGTTACAAAATTTGCTGAGAGCATAGGGATAATGAGCTGCGGTTTGAGTAACAAGGGTCTCTGTCTGTATGGTGGCAGTCTTGATCACCACCCCAAGCATCAGCTATGTTTCTGGCACGTGGTGCTAGGAGCTTGTATATGCTGTGCATTATCAAGGTGGAATGCTAAACCTCCCAAATATGTCTCAACAGGACAACGTGTTCAGTACTTTTAACAGAAATGACACATGCAGAATGTATGTTTAGGTAGCTGTGTTTCTTACAAACTGTTATGGTATTAGGTCCATCTGAATAATTGGGGTAACTTTCACCAGTGTTTTTAATCTACCACTGGCTGTGGAGTGACTGTGTGCCTGTAACAACAGCGTAATTACAGAGTGCTAGTCTGAGGAAGGCTTTTTGGTTGGTTTTCATACAGAGCAAACCAAGGCGGGTCCTTGACAGCTCTCGAAAAAGTTTTGCCAAATCACTAAAAAAGTACACTTAGTGTTCAAGCAGGTGAGGCCTAATCTTGACCGATTAAGATTCTACACTGAACAGTGAAGTTTTAGTCCAGTGGAGTATCACTGGGGAACTGCCAGGATCACCGCAGTCTGCCCCTTAAAACAATGCATCTCCCAAGGGGAGCACGCCAGGATAGCCAGACTTTGGGGACAGCAGGATCTCGCTCTGCCCCTTCGCGCCCCTTCCTAGAACGTGCCATCTGCCAGCGTTCCCGGTCGAGCTTCCATTTCCGGTTCCGGGCTGCGGCTCGGCGGAAACTTGGCCCTAGGGAGGGGGAGGGGGCGGGCCCTTGGAGGCCGCGCAGGCGCACGGTAATCGCTGCAATGGCGCTGCCGGGCTCCTTGAATCGGTATCTCCTGCTCATGGCACAGGAGCACCTGGAGTTCCGCCTGCCGGTGAGCGGTCCTGGGGTGCCGGGCGTAGAGTGCCTCGCACTCCTCACGCTCCGGCTTCGGGGTCTCTGCGGGCAGTTGCGTGCCCCTGGGGTAGGGCGAGGGTGAGGCCGCTGGCCGGACCGAGTACCCAGTAGTCTGGCTAGGACCGAGCTTTGCCATTCAGCCATTCTGCACGTGCTCCTGGCGGCGCAGTGAAGCAGGTGAACCTGACCTGACGCAGAATGGAGACGTCCTTGGGGGCGCTCGGTGGAGGGTGAGGAGTGTCGAGATAGGTTCAGGCGTGATGAAAGGCGTGGGGTGGTACTTAATGAAGTTGGGGAAAAGCTTTTCTATTTACTCAAGTAACATTTTCTAGAGTCCCTGAAGTGGCGTGCACCGAACAGTGAGGATGCGGATGCGCTGGCTGACAGCTCTGCCCTTAAAGAGTGTAATGTGTACTTAGGCTCAGGACTAGCGGACGCGAGAGCATAGTCATAACTTTGTGAAGTGCAATGATGGAGGGCACTTAGTGGGAGCTTTTAAAGTATGGGGGGCCTTTAAAAAGAGAGTCTTTGCCCATTGATAAATGAATGATGTTGCCTTTCAAGGTGGGGATGACATATGAGCTACAGTATTAGTTAGCCAATTCAAGGAAATAAGTACATTAGAAGTATAAACTGTTGTCCATTACTTGTCACCAGTTATGTACCAGAGTGGTAAAGAGAGAGAAGTAGGTTGATGGACCAGAGAAAACAGACTTGAGGACACTGTAGCTTCGAAGAGGAGTTAAACTGTTTGAAAGTAAAGAGGTGCAATTAGATTGCTTTTAATAGAAAGTAAAACGAAAGAAAGACTCGAGAGCAATAAGACTGGAGTTAATAAGAATCTGTTGGAATATTAAATGATTAAGAAAATAATCTAGTGTGAGCAGTAAGAAAATAGGATAGAGTAGCAGTGTAGAAGATGAGAACAAATCTAGATTGTGATAAGCATTTGTCATTTTTCTGCCTAAGAAAACCTAGAAAGGATGAGATTTCTTCAACTTCATGTTCAAAAAAATGGTGAACCACTGGAACAGAAAGGGTGGCTCACTAGTTAAGAAGAGAGAGTTAACTTAAATGTGAACTAGTCTATGTGAAAAACTCTTTCTGTATTGCTATCTATTGAAATTACAGTGTACCTTTTCCTAAGAAATGATCAAGGTCCACTTAGTGGCTTAACCCTATTGGCCAGTAAGGTATTTTGATCTTTTCTCTGTATGCAGAGTTGTCTGATCACATTTGAATGAGCAATTTGCAGCAACTTGCTGCCCAACTGAAATTACCAAGCTATAGTTTGATCTTGTAATTAATTAGAACATCTTACAATAAAATGCTTGAAACAGAAAAAAAAAAAGGAAAAAAAAAAAAAAAAAAAGAATACTGCTGTTCCAGAGGACCTGAATTTGGTGCCCAGCACCTGTGTCAGGCTACTGCCTACAGCCGTTTGTAACCCCAGCTCCAGGGGAGCTCCATACTTCCGGCCTCCATAGGCACAAGGCCTTCCTTACTTTTGTGACTTTACTCAGTTTTTTAAAAAAAGTGGTAGGCCAAGTACAGATGCTTGGAAGCTCGGACATTAAAGGAAACCTGGAAGGAGACATGCGGCGTGTTAGCCATAAGGAGAGAGGTTTCCTCCTCCTTATGGGGATGAGTAGGAGTTAGTGTATGTGTTTTGTGGTTATGTCTCCTGAGGAGATAAAAGCGAGGCAAGGGGAATAAGATAGGCATCTCTCAATCAGAACGCACGAAGGGAGCATACGAGGTACAGTTAGGAAGAGCCTCCAGAGAAGACTGAGCTTCAGGCACCACCATCTTGATTGTCATACTGTGCTGATTTCTACATACAGATATCCTACCCTATCTGGTAGCTATGATAACATACATGTAAAGAATTGGAGAGTAGCCAGGCGATGGTGCCACACGCCTTTAATCTCAGCACTTGGGAGGCAGAGGCAGGCGGATTTCTGAGTTCGAGGCCGGCCTGGGTCTACAGAATGAGTTCCAGGACAGCCAGGGCTACATAGAGAAACCCTGTCTCGAAAAAACCAAAAAAAAGAATTGGAGAGTCAAAATGCATGGTAGTATGCACAAGATCTGAACATCAAATTGTAATCTTACTCCGTGTTTTATAATGTCTCCTATTCAAACCTGTGTTGTAAAAGAACCCTTGGGCTGTCTTCACTGATGTTCTGTCAGTCTGCACTGATTTATGATCCATCCTCATGCTGGGATTAAATTTACTCCTTCACACCTCTTATATATCTTTTCATTCTATGATATCCATGCAATTTATTTTCATCATTCACCCTCAATTCTTCCTAAAACCAATAACCTCGTACAAGAAACATGCCCAAAGAGAACTAGAGGTGGCATTTGTTGCTCACGTGTCTCATTGTTAGTGATTTGGAGTAGGAAACTTGGTGGTGGTATCATTCTTTCCTGATGGCCTTGGTCATGGTGTAAAGACCTGAAAGGGAGGAAAGGAGAGTCGGCAGCCAGCAGCAGGGGCACTTAACTTCTTAAGTTACTTCCTCATGGGGCCAGTGTGGAGGGTTAGACTTCACTTGCTGTATTTTATTTCAGCAAACAATTTGCCAGTGACAAAGCAAGGTATTTGTACAGTCAATCTGTGTGTATCAGTACAAAGAGATTGCTTGATCTTTGATCGAATTACCTCTTGACATGCAAGTTCACTCTGAGCAGATATAGGACTACACACCTGCAGTTGGGAAGTAGAGGCAGGTGAATCAAGAAGTCAAGGCAGCCTTGGTTATATGACAGTCTCAAAAACCAAGCAAACCAGACCTGTGTTAGCTCTTTCTAGTTTTAGTACTACACTGAAAGGTTAAACATGTAGTTACACATTTCAAACTCACAGTTATGCTCCTTAGCTAATTATTTAGTTTTCAAACAAATTCAAATCATGTTTAATAATTCATTTTATTTTTATTAGTTGACTTTTATTTACTAATCTGTAGCTTCTGTAATTTTTTTTTTTAACCTCCCTAAATCAGTTTCTGATGAAATCCTTTTGTAGCTCACGTATAAAATTTCTCAAAGATTAGGTCTATAACCGAATAACCACGGTTAGGACTGTAAAAATCTCAGAACTCTATGTTACGGCTGCCTTATGCTGGCACCCGTTTGCCTCAAGTAGGTATCCACTAGACATGCTTTTCTTGGCAGACTGAGTTTAAAGGGTTTAAAATGCACATTGTCACTTGTCAGAAGTAACCCGACAGAGCAGACCTTTGCTTTGACTCATGACTTCGGAGAGTGCGGTTGGAGGTGTGGTGGACTGGCATGGTCTGAAGGAGGAAGCTGCATGTCCACATACCAAGAAACATGGAGCGGGTTGGAATCATGTGGGAATAATTATCAAAGCCTGCCTCTTGATGATGGACTTACCCAAGGCCTCCTGAATACTCTCCATGTTCAAAGTAGTACTTTAAGCTAAGCACTGACCTGAAAAACATGAGCCCTGGGGGACATTTCTGCCTCACTCGTAACAAGATGTACTTTCTCTATGTTTTTCAATACAGGAAATAAAGTCTTTACTCGCACTGTTTGGAGGCCAGTTTACTAACAGTCAGGAAACTTATGGAAAGGTAAGGTGATTTCTTTTTCTTTTTCTTTTTTTTTTAAGGGAATAGGGGGTAGTTTATTTTGGAGCCATTTTTGAATGTTTATGACTTGGGAATACAAATTTAGGTTACCCCAAATTCTGTGTTCCAAAGAAGCAGTTTTCCTGGTTTTACAGAACAAAGGAAGTCATAAATTAAGGTAAGGCTGAAGTACGTTCCACTGTACACCAGAGAGGTAGTTTCTAGCAAGATGCAGGAAGGGTTTCTACAGGCCTGAGATGCTGTTAGATGGCAATCTTACCTTTTGCTTGGGGGAGGGGAAGCATTTTTTATCTATTAGTGAAGTATGTTAATTTCCACACAGAGATGGGCAGGGTGCTAAAGCTAGCCCAAGATAGTTACTGCAGTTCTCATCAGTCATTTGGTCTCCGTGGACACAGTTTCTTTCCTGAGTTGTTGCTCACAGTTGCCCCAGTTGGCCAAGCCTCACAATTGTGCATACAGGGGCCATATGTTCTTTCTAAGGTCTCGGAGCCAGGAATTCTCATTGCTAGTGTCTGTTGTAGATGAGACTGAGAAACAGGCAGGGCAGCTGTCTTCAGGAGAAAGGAATAAGAAACTCATGGTTATATATCAAAATTGTAAATCATCATAACCTGGATCAGAAGGACTTTCTTTACTTTTCCTATATCTGTTACAACATTTATGTGTGACTTGTAAAAGTTCCTGTGCTTAATTAAGTAATTAAGAGCACTGTTTGGCCTAATGGAGTAGAGGTAACAGATGAAGGAACATGCATTTAAAATTACTAAAATGAACATATATTCAAGTAGATTGTCTATAGTTCCTCCTATATTTACAGCTGCTTGTGCTCTATGATCTAACTGTCTTACATATATTTGAATGGTTAGAAATGGGACTTCAGAAGAGTTTCTGTAATAATAACCCCCTTTTTAGTTAGTAAAATACAAATATTGTTTAATTAATCCCTGCTAATTGTACTATAGGATATTTTAGATACTAATGAAATCAAGAACTTTCAGTACTTGTTATTATTAGAGATTGGTATCGTTTGTATAATTTGGATAAAAAGTTAGTCCAAATTTTTGAGTATCTGCTAAAGTAAAAGTTTAACTTAATAGCTAGATTTATTTTATCCAAATTATACTGAATTATGGGAATATATATATGTAATTACATAATATACACACAGACACAGTGGAAACACTTGAAATTTTTAAATAGTAGTTTTAAATAAGGTAAGGGTTTAGGGTAAGTACATAGAACATAAAGACATAATCAAGAGAAAGGGCATTTATAGCTTCATAAAAATTAAGATTTGCATTATTTTATCACTTAAAAATATACCAGAAGCACATGCCTTTAATCCTAGAACCTGGGAGGCAAAGGCTGGAGTATCTCCAAGTTCGAGGCCAGCCTTGTGTACATGGTGAGTTTCAGGATAGCCACAGTTTTGTAGACTGACCGTCTCCCACCCCCAGCCACAAACAACCAAGTATAATATTAAATATCATAAATTATTTAAATATCTGAATATCTTAAAATCAAGAAATTTTTTTGTTTGTTTTTTGCGACATGGTCTCTGTGTAGCCCTGGCTGTCCTGGAACTCACTCTGTAGACCAGGCTGGTCTCAAACTCACAGAGATCAATCTGCCTCTGCCTCCACGTGCAGGGATTAAAGATATGAGCTACCTACCACAGCCTGGATAAAATCAGAAGTTTTAAAGAAACAAAACATGAGAAACATCAGTCACTCGGGGCACTCCGCTCTCAGCGTGGTGGCATCCAGCAGTTTTGAAGTCTGTGTGAATATGCTCTCAGAGGATGTAAGGGAGTTAAGGTAGGGTGCGTTTTGTATGGCCGTATGTAGACTATACATAGACTATGTATAGAACACACTTAGTAGCCACAGAGTTTTGGTTGTGAGGCTTGCTCTTAGTGGCTGCACTGCCTCTCTAGTCCTGCTGGCGTGACTTACCTACCTTGTTTGAGTTATTTTGAATTTCTCTGTAGTGTAGTGTCAATGTTGGAAGAAGAGAGATTGAACATGACAGCCTCGTCTTTTTCTTTTGGACTCGTCTGTCATTGGCCGTTGTTCCAGAGTAGGTCAGTCACTGCGAGGAGGGATGGAATGGAGAAGGCGGCTCTAAGGTGCGAGCTTGATGAGCTGAGGGCAGGGCACGCACATGGCTGTGCTTGGCCATGTTCTGTCGAGCTGCTGTTTTCAAGGAGTTTTCCAGCCTCTTTATTGGGTACTGGGACTGAGGATTGAGAAATGTTTGCTTTTTACATTAAATAAAATGATAAAATAATTCAAGTTAATAACAGGAATCTACCCCACGACTTTACATCATCATTAATTCACAGGACACCTCAGGCCACAGCTATACATAAAATGAGAGCCCAGGTTGGGCATAGTAACATACTTCTATCTTTCTACCACTTGGGAAGTTATGACGGGAAAAGGGCAGATTCGTGAGGCGGTAAGTGGGTGGGGCGGGGTGTGTGTCACAGTTTGGTTTCTCTTATGATAATAAACATCATGACCAAAACTCACTTGTGGAGGAAAGGATTTATTTGGCTTACACAACCTGATCCCAGTCAGTGATGATGGGAAGTCAGGGTAGGAATCTGGAGGCCTCGCTTAGGCAGAGATCATGGAGGAGTGCTACTCACTGGCTTGCGCAGTTTACTTTCTAACATGCCCATGACCTCCTGCCAAGGGATGGCACGGCTCCCAGTCGGCAGGGCCCTTCCTTATCATTTATCAGGAAAATGTCCAGCCAACTTGCCTAAAGGCCAGTCTGATAGAGGCAGTTCCTCATCTAAGTGTGTCAAGTAACAAAAATCCAAACTATATAGAGAACAAAGGAAGAGGGAGAGGGAAGGAGAGATTTAGTAATTTAAAAAAATAAGTCACAGTGTATTACTTAGTTAAAGATATTATAAGGGATGTTGAGTCACAAAAAGTCCAGCAATACACTCTATCTATCTGCCTCGGTTTTCTAGTCTAACTATAAATGCAGATGTAGGGGAATCCTGGACTGCATTGTTGTGCATAGGCCTATAATTTCAACACTTGGAAGGGAAAATGTGAGGCCAGTATGAAAACTACTCTTAAGTAGCTTTAAAGTGTATTTTACTGGTATTTTCATTTATGGAGTGGTTTATAAAAATGTTCTTTTGTTTGTTGGGTTGGTTTTTTTGTTTGTTTGTTTTGTTTTTTTTTGAGACAGGGTTTCTCTCTATAGCCCTGGCTGTCCTGGAACTCACTCTGTAGACCAACCTTGAACTCAGAAGTCCTCCTGCCTTTGCCTCCCAAGTGCTGGGATTAAAGGCATGTGCCACCACCGCCCGGCTATAAAAGTGTTCTTATATTTTAGAGTATTATCCCAATAACTTTTTTTTTTTTTTTTTTGTTTTTTTCAGACAGGGTTTCTCTGTATAGCTCTGGCTGTCCTGGAACTCACTCTGTAGACCAGGCTGGCCTCGAACTCAGAAATCCGCCTGCCTCTGCCTCCCAAGTGCTGGGACTAAAGGCGTGCGCCACCACTGCCCGGCTTATCCCAACAACTTATCCACCAAATTAATATCTTTTTATTATCAGAATGATTTTATTTTGAACAGAGATCAGATTTGCCTATTTTACATGATAAAAAGGAGTCTCTCCTGGTGACTCCTTGAATCTAAACACATTAGACCTACTGCAGCAGTAATTTGCATGCCTATTTTCTTTTTCTTTCAGTCTCCGTTTTGGGTTCTTAACATTCCCTCTGAAGATATTGCAAGAAACTTAATGAAACGGACTGTGTGCGCCAAGTAAGTGAAACTCCTTATGTGGGAGTGCATGCACAAGGTCTCACAACCACTGTGGTCTGGTTCTCGCTGTGGAAGGCAGCAGAGGGGCATCAGTTTGAAGTTTCACGGATTTACCATTGGGTGGTGATGAGAGAACAGAGAGTTGCCTTCTGCAGCAGAAGTGACAAGCAGGTCCTAACTCTAGCAGGAGGCTAGTGTTGAATGACATGTTCTTACATAGAACGAGTGCCACACTCAGGGTAACCAAGTTGTGGAAAATCTAAACCTGCTTTTCTCATTCTTGATTTTAAGTTGAATAATCGGATTAGTTAAATATTTTTAAGAATTATTTATTTTATGTATGTGAGTACACTGTAGCTGTCTTCAGGCACACCAGAAGAGGGCATCAGATCTCATTACAGATAGATGTGAGCCACTGTGTGGTTGCTGGGATTTGAACTCAGGTCCTCTGGAAGAGCAGTCAGTTCTCTTAACCACTGAGCCATCTCTCCAGCCCTCAGATTAGTTAATTAAAGGTGACAAAACTGTCATGAAATATATCTGTTAGAGAAATGAATTCTAACAAACATTTTTGAATAAATTGTTAGTTGCTTATTCTTATTTCTAGACTTTTATCATTATTCTCTCTTATAACCATTTTCTTTAATTTTTATTTTGATTGACACTTAGTTGCTTTTTTCCTGAATATAATGGCAGATTATTGAAACTGTTCTTTTCCTTAGATATTGCTTTTAATAATGGAATGAAAATAAATATTTATCATGGTTAACAATGGTTTGTAATATGGTATGAACTGTGACCTTTATATTTATCTAACTTTGTCTTGTCGAGAAGTATGCTCAATTCTAAATCAAATTCCTTAAACCACAGCTTGTTAATGAACTTGTTATTATTTAACAATAATATATATTTAACAGTAATTTTTTTAAATTGGATATTTTATTTTTTTACATTTCAAATGTTATCCCCTTTCCCAGTTCTCCTCTGTAAACCTCCTATCTGATTCCCCCTTACCCTGCTTCTATGAGGGTGCTCACCCACCCACCCACCCACTCACTTCCACCTTACCTCTCTAGCATTCCTCTGCACTGGGGCATCAAGCCTTCACAGGATCAAGGGCCTCCCCTCCCATTGATGCCAGATAAGGCCTTCATCTCCTTCAGTCTTTCCCCTAACTCCTCCACTGGGGTCCCTGTGCTCAGTCTGATGGTTGGCTGCGAGCATCCACATCTGTATTGGTCAGGCTCTGGCAGAGCCTCTCCGAAGACAGCTGTGTCAGGCTCCTGTCAGCAAGCACTTCTGTGGACAGCCTTTCCTTCAGGCTCTGAATCATTCTTTGTCCCTGTATTTCCTTTAGACAGAAGCAATTCTGGGTTAAAATTTTGAAGATGTGTGGGTGGCCCCATCCCTCAACTGGGGAGCCATGCCTAACCTCTGGATATGGCCTCAACAGGTTCTCCCTCCCCTCTGTGGGGTATTTCAGCTAATGTCATACACGTGGGGTCCTGGGAGGTTCTTGCTTTCCTGGCATCTGGGACTTTATGGTTGCTACCCCTAGTTCCCCATCCCCTGTGGCTACACACCTCTGTTCAATTTCCTGACCCTCTGTACATCTCCCCCTATACCTGATTCTTCCCCTATTTCGCCCCTCTCTCTCCTCTCTTCCAAGTCCCTCCCACCTTCTACTTCCCTTGAATATATTGTTCTAACTTCTAAGTAGGACTGAAGCATCCACTCTTTGGTCTTCTTTCCTCTTGAGCTTCATGTGGTCCCTGAGTTGTATCGTGGGTATTCCATGCTCTTTGCCTAACATGCACTTATCAGTGAGTACATACCATGTGTGTTCTTTTGTGACTGGGTTACCGCACTCAGAATATTTTCTAGATATTTTCCATCCATTTTCCTGCAAATTTCATGACGTCACTGTTTGTAATAGCTGAGTAGTACTCCATTGTGTAAATGTCTGTACTCATTCCTCTGTAGTTCTTTCCAGCTTCTGGCTATTATAAATATGGCTGCTATGCACATAGTGGAGCATGTGTCCTTATTATATGTTGGAGCATCTTCTGGGTATATGCCCAGGAGTGGTATAGCTGGGTCCTCTGGTAGAACTATGTCCAATTTTCTGAGGAACCGCCAGACTGATTTCCAGAGTGGTTGTACCAGCTTGCAATCCCACCAGCAATGAAGGAGTGTTCCTCTTTCTCCACAACCTCATCTGCTGTCACCTGAGTTTTTGATCTTAGCCATTCTGACAGGTATGAGGTGAAATCTCAGGATTGTTTTGATTTGCATTTCCCTGATGAGTAAGGATGTCGGACTATCATCTTTTGGGTTTGTTGAAAGAAGATTACTTTCTTGCTTTTTCTAGGATGTACTTTCCCTCCTTGTGTTGAAGTTTTCCATCTATTATTCTTTGTAGGGCTGGGTTTGTGGATACTATGTGTCTTAGTCAAGGTTTCTATTCTTGCACAAACATCATGACCAAGAAGCAAGTTGGGGAGGAAAGGGTTTATTCAGCTTACACTTCCACATGGCTGTTGATCACCAGAGGAAGTCAGGACTGGAACTCAAACAGGTCAGGAAGCAGGAGCTGATGCAAAGGCTATGGAGGGATGTTCCTTACTGGCTTGCTCAGCCCGCTCTCTTATAGAACTCAAGATTTCCAGCCCAGAGATGGCACCACCCTTTTGATCACTAATTGAGAAAATGCCCCACAGCTGGATCTCATGGAGGCATTTCCCCAACTGAAGTTCACTTCTCTGTGATAACTCCAGCCTGTGTCAAGTTGACACACAAAAATAGCCAGTACACTATGTAAATCTGATTTTGTCATGGAAAATCTTGGTTTCTCCATCTATGGTAATTGAGAGTTTTGCTGAGTATAGTAGCCTGAGCTGGCATTTGTGTTCTCTTAGGGTCTGTATGACATCTGCCCAGGATCTTCAAGCTTTCATAGTCTCTGGTGAGCAGTCTGATATAATTCTCATAGGCCTGCCTTTATAGGTTACTTGACCTTTTTCTCTTACTGCTTTTAAAATTCTTTCTTTGTTTAGTGCATTTGGTGTTTTGATTATTATGTGTCGGGAGGAATTTCTTTTCTGGTCCAGTCTACTTGGAGTTCTGTAGACTTCTTGATGTTCATGGGCATCTCTTTCTTTAGGTTAGGGAAGTTTTCTTCTATAATTTTGTTGAAGATATTTGCTGGCCCATTACCTTAGGAGTCTTCACTCTCTTCTATACCTATTATCCTTAGGTTTGGTCTTCTCATTGTGTCCTGGATTTCTTGGATGTTCTGGTTTAGGAACTTTTTGCTTTTTTCGTTTTCTTTGACTGTTGTGTCAATGTTTTCTATGGTGTCTTCTGCCCCTGAGATTCTCTCTTCTATCTCTTGTATTCTGTTGGTGATGCTTGAGTCTATGACTCTTGATCTCTTTCTTAGGTTTTCTATCTCCAGGGTTGTCTCCGTTTGTGATTTCTTTATTGTTTCTATTTCCATTTTTAGATCCTGGATGGTTTTGTTCAATTCCTTCACCTGTTTGGTTGTGTTTTCCTGTAATTCTTTAAGGAATTTTTTGTGTTTCCTCTTTAAGGGCTTCTACCTGTTTATCTGTGTTCTCCTGTATTTTCTTTAGGGAGTTATTTATGTCCTTTTTAAAGTCCTCCATTATCATCATCATGAGGTGTGATTTTAAATCAGAGTCTTGCTTTTTCGTTGTGTTGGGGTATTGAGGGCTTGCTATGGTGGGCGAACTAGGTTCTGATGATGCCAAGTAGTTACTTTGGTTTCTTTTGCTGATGTTTACACTTTTGCCTCTCACAATCTGCTTATCTGTGGTGTTAGCTGGTCTCTGGCTGTAGCTTTTCCCTCTTGTAAGCCTTTGTGTCAGCACTCCTGGGAGAACTCTCTAAGGTCAGAATTTTGGTATTGAGAGCTATGGCACAGTGTCATCTCAGGGAAGAAGATGGAAACCAAAAAGATCCTGTCCCAGGCTGTTCCTTGGTTCCTGTGTTCTAAGGGTTCCGGGCGGGTCCCTCTGAGCAGAAGTGGTGGTCTTACCTGTGCTCACAGGTGTGTCGGCACGCCTGGGAGGCCAGCTGTCTCCCAGTGGAATTTGGGATTATGGAGAGCTGTGGCACAGGGTCAGCTCTGGGGCGCAGACGGAAACTGGAAGCAACAATAATTTTTTATTTAACTATAAGCACTAGAAAATGGAAACAACAGAAAAAAATGAAGACAAAAGACCTGGAGAAACTGCTCCTTCTGTATGCAACATTTCGCTTTACTTAATCTTTTTAAGATCTCAGCTATTTAAGATATTTAAATTCTAGAAGTAAGGGATATTAGGCTTAAAATAGCCACCCACATACTTAGAACTTACATGTTTAAAGCATGTCTTTTTTTTTTTTTTTAAATTTATTTTATGAACGTGAATATACTGTCATTGTCTTCATACACAGCAGAACAGGGCATTGGATTCCATTACAGATGGTTGTGAGCCACCATGTGGTTGCTGGGATTTGAACTCAGGACCTCTGGAAGAGCAGTCAGTGCTCTTAACTACTGAGCTATCTCTCCAGCCCCTAAAGAATGTCTTTTGATGCATACGTTTGATAAGTAGAAAATTTAAAATTTATAATATTGTAAAATATATGAGGATTTATGTTTGGTTGTTTTTCTTTTTTTTTTTTCTTTTTTTTTTTTTTTTAGATATTTTCTTTATTGACATGTAAATTTTCCCTTTCCCAGGTTCCCCTCCAAAAAACAAACAAACAAACAAACAAAAACAACAAGAACAAACTTCTTTTGCCTCCCCCCTCCCCATGCCTGCCACCCCACCCTCTCCCACTTATTGGCCCTGGCATTCCCCTACACTGGGGCACAGAACCTTCACAAGGCCGAGGACCTTTCCTCCTATTGATGATCAAATTTGCAATCCTCTACTATACACATGCTGCCAGAACATTCAGTCCCACCTTGTATAGTCCTTGATTGGTGGTTGAGTCCCTGGGAGCTCTGAGGGTACTAGTTAGTAATTGTTGTTCATCCTAAGGGGCTGCAAACCCTTCAGCTCCATAGAACCTTTCTCTAAC
>JADRCD010202392.1:0-30902 GCA_019843815.1 Montemys delectorum | reverse complement strand
CAGGGAATACTCATGTGAGACATTTCAGGGGCTCAAAATGATGAGAGCTTGACAGTATTGCTGTCCATCAAAGTTGGGAAAATGGAAGCTCAAATCTGAAAACAAACAGGCTTTCACTCCAAACACTTATTTTACTTTGTTTATCACTATGGATAGTTGTATGTAGAAACAACAAATCGCTTTCTTGATCATTGTGTTAAAAAGGCACTGACTTCTCTAAGTGCACTTCTCTTAGAGCAGGGTGGCAAGGGAATATGAAAGAGTATCAACTTGAGTGGAGCTAGCAAGAAAGGATAAAATTAAAAGATGAGACAACAAGGCAGAAACAGCAGAAAGGAACAGCACACTGAGAAGTGCCACACAGACTTTGCGTGACAGCAGTATTTGAGGCAAAACCTTCAAGGAAGACAGCCTCCTTTCCCCCCCGCATTGTTGCCTGGCACCCCCTAACTCAGAGGTAGCCCAGATATGTCCTTGCTAACTCGTGTGCTAGGTGCCCTTCTAAATATGATTCACTCATAACTTATAAGACTGGAAGTGCCTTCTGACCGACACCCACTGAAGTTCCAATACCCTAATCTTTGCTGAACCAAACCCTGGCCTGGAATTCCATAAAGAATGTTACCCATCCAGAACTAATTGCCTCTGGCAATATTAGGGAAATAATGTAGGGGTAGGGCATTGAAGCTTACAGAATGGGAGACTTATCCCAGGGCAAGGTCAGGTGGAATCCTCATTCTCAGTCAACATAAGGCAGGCCACATTAGATCTGCAGTTGAATCACTCCCAGGAACTAGCTTAACAAGGGTTCCCTGGGGCTAACCTCCGCTAGCCCAGAAAATTAGCATAGTTGAGGAACTAACTAGACCCACACAGTCTGTAACCTAAACAACAGATTGAATAGGAACTATTTGCACCTGGCTTCTAGATCGAGGTGACCTTAGTCAAAGCTAATTTTCTTTTAGGTTGCAACCGCTGTTTAGTTCCTGCTAATTAACATGTATATACTTTGCTGCTGAAACATTGTGTTCCCAACAAAAGGCTATTTACATGCACCTTGTTTGATGTATCTTGACCATAGTATCACCTGATTCTTTCAAACCCTTTTGTATCGACTATATAAACCTGACTCCATATTTGAAAAATACAATCAGATCCTACACTCCTTGTGTTGAGTCTGTCTGTCACAGCCGAATCCTGTGCACAGTTGGCCAGAATTCATCCCTGTTAGAAAACCCCAGTCCGTGGCAGAGAAGTAGGTGGGAGAGCATGTTGAGAGGTGTGTGGGAGAGCATGAAGGGAGGTGTGTGGGAGAGCATGCAGAGAGGTGTGTGGGAGAGCACACTGAGAGATGTGTGGGAGAGCACACTGAGAGGTGTGTGGGAGAGCACACTGAGAGGTGTGTGGGAGAGCACACTGAGAGGTGTGTGGTTCTGAAGATACAGAATATGGCTGACAGAGTAGAAGGATGGTTGTCCAGAAATAAACATTCATTTGAAGGACTTGGACTTTCCTTGAGAAACAGGACTTGGAAGGAAAGGGGCAAGCCTCTCAGAAGCAGCAGGAAGAGAATCACACTTGCTACCAATCAAAGTGCCTGAAGTTTTGACCTATTGATCAGATTATCTCAACTGAACGTTTCGATCTGCATGAATGTAAGATCCCTGCATTAGGAACACTCCTGTTGATGTAATAAAACATATAGGCTAAGGGAATTTCTAGAAGAAAGAAGAAAGAGTTTATTTGGGTTTCCAGTTCTAGAGAAATAAAAGTCCATGGCAGCAGAGCAGAGGCGGGGGGCTCACATCTCAAGCAAGGAAGAGGAGGCAGAGGGAGCCAACAAGCAACAGTGTGAACTCTCAAAGCCTGTCAACAATGACATACCTCTCCAGCAAGTCCACACCTGCTAACCCGTCCAAACATCACTACCAAGTGGGAACTCAAAGGCCTAAAACTATGGGGGATATCTCATTCAAACTGCCTTAATCTCATAGTATGCAAAATAGGAAAGCATGAACAGAAAATCGAGTTAGAACAGAAAATCTAAGGATTTGAGAGATGTATTTATAAAATCTGAAGTGCATTAATTAATACATGTAGTGTAAGTGCTCTCAGAACGTGACGAAAACCATTTGGGCAACTGTGGGGCCTGAAAACAGTGCAACTCGGGGAGCCAGTCTGGAGCAAGAGTGAGGTGAAGTCCTATTTGAACCCAAAATAAATCTCCTCTTGGAATCAGCAGGAATTAGGACTGTTCCCTTCTTCCCCTGGGTCTGTTCAGCAATCACCTGAAATGTCTCTTCATGCTAATGAAGCATTCATACCTAGGTACCAGCCAATCACGTACACGCACTCCAAAAATAAAATAAAATAAAATAAAACCAACCACACCCCAAGGTTTATATAGCCCTTATTACTCCTCAATAAAAGAGAATTGTTCCACTGAGAACTAACTTGGCGAAGACTTTCTCCCCAGCACTAAGCCATCACCATCCTGAGAAGCCACCTCTTCCTGTTACTCCCTGCCTGAGTACCCTGAGGGCAGAAGCAGAAGCAAGCCAGCAAGTAATAAATGCATTTCTCCTCCAAAACAGAAGCTAGATTTTTTTTCTCACTTGTTTCCAGGAAATGGGGTTGTCTTGCTGAACAACAGGAATGTTAAGGTAAAAAGAGCCTACTATCAGATCAGGATTTTACCAAAGGAAAATTAGGCATTGCAGGGCTTGCAAGTGTGTGCATGGGGTGTGGCTGGAGTGTTAACCCGATCGTCTGACACCGTGTCTCTCGGTGCTGGCTTTATTTTATTCCCTAAAACCAGCATATGGACAAAGAGCATATGGAAACGGAAGCCAGTTGTTTGTTCTCAGACAAAGAATGAGGTCCATGAGCTGGGCAGGGTGGCACACACCTTTAATCCCAGCACTTGGGAAGCAGAAGCAGGAGTTCGAGGCCAGCCTGGTCTACAGACAGGGCTATACAGAGAAACCCTGTCTCGGAAAACCAAAAAAGAAAAAAAAAAAGAAAAAAAGAAGAATAAAGTCCATAATCAGTCATTTGACTGTCCATATGAAAGACATTTTTCAGGTCTGAGAGAAGACTCAAGGATTTCTGGGTTAAAAGTTACATATGTGAGCAACTCCAAGAAAACTAGGTGCTAGTTCTTAAACATTATCATAAAACTATTGTCAGTATTATTACTTGAAGATTTACCTACAAATAATTTTTAGTAAAAAGTTTATAAGGTATTTGTGTGTGTGTGTGCATGTACATGTGTTTGGTACTGTAAGATTAAGTTTTCAAACTGTACTGTGGGAATTTAGCCATTAGTTAAACTCAGTGGGAGACCGGCTCCCAGAACCTAGAAACAATGGGAGACCAGTTCCCAAGAACCCAGAAACAAGGGAACCAAGACGACTTGGCCCGAGAACCCAGAAACAACCTGGTCTCAAACAATTGCCAGGTGGCTAGCCCGCCCCTGGACCCTAGCACAAGCCAGCACCAATCAGAAACCACCCCGTACCTTCCCCTTACCCCAGTCTTCCTTTTTGCCCCAGCAACTGCACAGAAATAAAAAACTGCCTAAGACCTTGCTCGGGGCCAGACTCCTCTACCCCTTTGAGAGATATGAGTCTAACCCCAGCTAGCTGGAATAAAAAGCCTCTTGCAGTTTGCATCAAGTCCTTGTCTTGGTGGTGTGTGGGGTCGTCGCTTGCAGGATTTGAGTGTGTGGGCCCCTCCGGGAATCTCACAGTACCTGTGGAAGTCAGAAGGGCCAGATCCTTTAGAGCTGGAGACAGAAGCAGTTGTAAACCACCTGGCATAGCGCTAGGAAAGAAACTCCAGTCCTCCAAAAGGGGAGCAACCCACTGAGCCACCGCTCAAACCCAGAAGACTTTATATTGCCAATACCAAGTAAACTTTACAGCAATCATTCTTCTATTTAAAAGCAAAAGTTGTGAGAACTGAGTAAACAGGGACATCTCAGAAAAACACCGAGAGGCCAGGAATTTCCATCAAGCTTAATAAGATAAGCTCAGGAACTTTGGGAAGGTGGTGGGTGGCACTCTTGCCTTTCTAGAACGGAGATACTAATTAACATTCCTCAGACCACAGGGTCAGAACCAATCTGCCATTGAGGACACATTCCACAGGGTGGACCTTTGCCCACCTTCAGACAAGAGAAGTCCTTGCCACCTCATTCCCTTTAGGGAATCAGTTTAAAATGTCACACTGTTTTGCCAATCACATTGTGTCTAATGGCTGCTGCCCTAAAAATTATATAAAAGCTCACTGAACAAGCTGTGCAGGGTTGCCTCCTCTCCTTAGGGTCTGGGATGGTCCCAGTGCACTGAAACAATAAAAATCCTCTTGCTTTTTGCATCGATCAGACTCCACGTGGTTCACTCAGGAGGTCTCCAGTAAGCTAAGGCTCGACAGAGTCTGACAAAGTATTGCCTCAAATTAAGCCTTACCTTCTTTTTTATTATTATTATTTTATTTTTATTATAATTGTTGTTGTTGTTGCTGTGGTTGTGGTTGTTTGTTGTTGTTGTTTCTTGAGACAGAGTCTCACTATATAGCTGTCCCAGAACTTGCCCTGTAGACCAGACTGGCTTTGAACCCACCTGTCTCTACCTCTGCCTGTGCTGTGATTAAAGGCAAACACCACTATCTCCCAGCTAACCATTACCTTCTAATCTCCAAATTGAGGCTCAAATCTCAGCAATGTTTTATTTATAAATCATTTGATTTTCATCTTTAGATTTATTCAGAATTGGAAGGATGCAAGTGTAGACAAATTCCCTCCAGCAGTCATTCTCTTCTACAGAAGCGCAGATGGTACCTGCTTCTGATGCTAAATAAGGTTCTATTCACTGATGCAAACTGAACTTTAAAATACAGTTGTGGGAAAACATAAATGAGTGTACAATAAGAGACGCGTTCACCCAAAAGTACAGCTCACTTCCTGTCTGATGCTCCTAACCCCTACGCTTCATGCACTATCTAGTATGTAACTTGTGTGGATTGCAACAAAAATAAAAAAGGTTCTTTTATTTCTTACAAACTGTGACTTGAGTATCAGATTCTTACATTATCTGATTTCTATGATGATTTTAGTAAAATATTAGAAAACATATGACAAAAGTGAACAAACTGGTGTCTGATTTCCAAAGGACACTAAAATTTACCCACCAGCCCTCATTCATGCCAGCAAGGGCAACTGTGGATCTTGGAAATTCCTTTGCTAAAAAGAATATGACCTGCTCTGTCCTGTGCACCTTGTGCACAAAGCTGCCAAAAAAGGGTGTGGTTTACTACCTGTGACAGTGATATGTGCTAATAAAAGTGCTTGATAACATGTTAGTTGTGTTACAGAGTGTAAAAGAATAGCTATCCTTATTGCTAAAAGGAATCAAAAGGACGAAAAGAGATTAAGTTGTGGGCCTGGCACAGTATACAGTTTTCAAAACTAGGGACATGAGGAATGTTCTGCAATTGACAACAGGAATTCAGGAAATAGCTGAGATAAAATATAAATGTGTATGTATATTTCAGGATTGTTTGTTGATTTTTTTTTTATGAGAACATAAAGAACATAAAATAAAGAGAAATGACTGCATGAGTATCGTTCAGTATGGCCTAGATAGGTTTAGATGCATGTGAGGAAAAAGGCCTGACATTTTCAGAGTAAATAGACATCGTTAGAATGTACATAATGGCTATCAACAGCAAAGGGCACCCAAAATGACGAGGATGTTCTTGATTTCTTTTCTAAAACTCCAACTCAATTTTACAAGGTCAAATTAACCCTATAATTTAAAATCCATTTTCCCTGGGGAAGAGAAGTATGATTTAAGATGTCATTCAATGTGGCTTCTAATGTTCCAAGCCAGTGAGGAGAGTTAAGCAGAGCAGCAGGATCAATAAAGAGACACAAAAGACTTGCCTCACAACAGCTGGTCAGCAACACAGAGCTCAGAAAGAGACCAGGTTTTCCTGAGGTACAAAGTCTGATTCCAACAAGCCTAAACACCTCCTGCTACACCATTAAGTCCTGAGTATGCTGCTTCTGGGTGCTTTTACTGAGAGATTTCCTAGCTTTATGTTGTCCTATGGGAAACATTGCAGAACCTGTTTGATTCCAGTTGGACAAGAATGGAGCCAGAGGGAAAATGTATTTGACTCTTGACTCAACTCCATTTTAATATTTCAAAAAGAAATAGAAAATGTTCTAGGCTACAGGTAATCTATGGTGGTATTATTAACACACACACACACACACACACACACACACACACACACGAACAAACAAACTACCCTACTGCATCAGGGCTATGAAAAAAATCATTAAGTGACTATATTTTTGTAATTTGTATTGGTCTAATTATTCCAACTAATAATTACTGCAATCCAGGTTAGTTTTTGTCAATTTGACACAAGCTAGAATCATCTGAGGAGAGGGAATCTCAGTTGAGAAAACTCCCATATAAACGGCCCCTAGGCAAGGCTTTGGGTCCTTTTTCTTTATTAATGGTTGTTGTATGAGGGTCAGCCCACTGAAGGCAGTGCCAAACCTGGGAGGGTAGTTCTTAGTTGTATAAGAAAGCAGGATGAGATGGGTGTGGTGGCACAGTCCTTTAATTCCAGCATTTAGGAGACAGAGGCAGGCAGATCTCTGTGAGTTCAAGGTCAAACAGAACTACACAGAGACTGTCTAAACAGAAGAAAAAGAAGGAGGAGGAAGAGGACAAGGATGAAGGTGAGGACAAGGATGAGGAGAATGAAGAAGCAGGCTGAACAAGCGATGAGGAGCAAGTCAATAAGTATCAGTCAGTCCTTCGTGGTCTCCACCTGAGTTGCAGGCTCCTACTCTGCCTTGCCTGTGTTCCTACCTTCTCTGCACCTGTAAGCAAATAAACCCTTTCCTCCCCAAGTTGCTTTTGGTTGTGATGTTTTTATTACAACCATAGAAAGCAAACTAAAATGATTGCCACAATGAACTGGCCTTACTTGTTTAAATAATAGCACTGATATAAAAAAATTACAACTTCAAAAAATGTGAGTATTACATATTGCTATGGTCATCTTCTTTGGTATGGCTGTCAGTTAGGTTGTTTGCTAACAAGCTGTTCCTCTATGCCCACTCTGAAATTTGGTTCTGCTGTTAACAATGTAGTCTTGAGTCAAAACACTTAGCATAGCTTTGCCTAATGTTCTTCATCTTGAAAATAATCATAAGCAATTATAGTTTCTATGCATTCATCATGATGGGTAGAGGTTCTGGATACTCCCGTAGTAAATGACCAACCAGTGGAGCTGTTCTTGAAGCCCGGATGTACCCTGTGAAACTCCAAAGCAAAGGCCTGGTTTTCCAAGGTGAGTTGTTTTGTTTGTTTGTTTATGTTTTGTTTTTATTTTAAGTACAATTTTATTGGCCTCACAGTCTTCAAAACCTCTCTTTTAAGTCCTTCTCTACCAAGACTTTCCTATGTTCTGGGCACAGATTTAACATTAAGCTAAGTAATTTCTGACTCCTTCCCTGGTTTATTCTTGAGCCCATTTATACATTGAAAAATGCCCTAATTGAAGCACTTCTCTTTTTTATTTTCATCTGATTTTATTTTTATTTTTTGAGACAGTTTCAGGTAGACAAACTTGTCTTGAACTTGATAATTAGCCAAGGATGACACTGAACTTTTTAGTTCTCTGACTTCCAAGCAATGTGATTAGAGATATGTACCACGATGTCCAGTTTATGTTGCTCTGGTATTGAGCCCAGGGCCTTTTTCATTCAAGACATGTACTTTATAACTGAGGTATATAATTTGCCATGTCCTATCTCACTTTTTAAAAAACATTTCAGAGTACTTTTTATCTTTTTGATTTATTTCAGAAAAATGTGTCACACATTTTCACCTCACCATTTTGGACAGAGAAGTCTTGCTCCATTCTGTCAACCAAAACAAGGTACAAGGAATAGCTGTGAATCACAAACATGAAAACCCTGGAGCATGGGAAGGATTCTGGGAACCAGGGATTTTGTTTCTTAATCTACAGCTGCTAGCAAGAAGCATTTCTAAGTGGAAAAACATGAAAATACCAGAAAGGGAGTGTCCCTTAATCTCCAAAAGGGATAATTTTCTGGTGGCTTTGTGCCAGGAAAACAGTCCTATCTTCTCTACCCCCCCCCCAAAATCCAGTTTAAAAGTAGATGTATGGTCAGCATAGACTGTGATCAGGCAGAGGAGTCAAACTGGAAAAAATGTAACTTGGGGTTTGTGGTGAGTGTGGCCAAGAGGCCATACTGAATAGTGATGCCAGGAACTTCCAAGTGATGTAATCAGAGGGGACAAGGATATGAACAATACCATCATTTATCTTATAACTTTCATGTCAACACAGTATCTAAAGATTAGGTGACTCAAAAGCTGTCTTCAGGATGGATATGGATGGAAAAATATAAAAAGTAGTTCCGGGAGTTCAGATCTTCATAATAATAGTATCTTACAGAAAGAAAAACAGAAAGCATTAGAACATAAGAAAATGCCTATGAAGAAAATTATGGTAGTTATGACCCGTGTTCTCTTCCACACTTAGATAGAAATGCATTGGTGGAAAATCCAATGATTCTGGGAGTTTGAGGCATTTGAGAATCTTAAAACAGTTCTTCTGTAGCAGAAGTTAGCTTCCCTCAGAAGCCTGGGTCTTGTGGAGCACAGATTCCGAGTAGACACAACTATGTTAGATTCTGTGAGTTCTTAGGACTTAAATCCTCAGGCATTAGAATTTGAGTTCTGGGTATAGAAAACAAGATGGTAAATGTCACCTTGGGAGAGGCCTGCCTGGTTTTCCCTTTTTTTATCTGGGAGCTGGCTGCTATAGTGGGTTCTTATCTGTTAGTGGTGACATCAAGGGCAATTATAGGGAGTTATAGATGTGATTGAAAGTAAACATTAAGAGTTTGGACTTAAAGACCTTTGTTTGTATTTAAGTCTGATATGTATTTGATTTTCCAAAGACAGGGGAAGATAACAAATCGTGGTCTGGACATACTAAACATAGAATTAGTTTCCCAATATTGGGTCATAAACCCATATGGAGTCATGTTAGTAAATGTAGTGATGTGGAAAAGTTGACAAAAGCCACAGATTTCTACATGGACAACAACAAAAACTCATTCAGAATCAACACAATGAATCTGGGGAATTTCTGGCAGTACATCTCGGGCAGCCCGGGTTCTCAGCACAAGCTGTGTCCCACTCACAAAGCACCATGGAAACACTGTCTACACTACCTTAGTTCAGATGCGAGACCATCATATGCAGGAATTTCAGTGATTTTACTATATATCCAAAGTTGTCTATTCTAGCAATAGTTTAATTCTTTCTACCATTATGGCTTAAATCATAGAAAATAAACACTTCAAATATGTTCCTACTATCATTCTTCAGCATGTGAGTATCACACTGACATATTCTTAGATTGTGTTGCCTTAGGATGTTGGCTTTTTAAAAGTCCTGCTTGATGGGCTGGGGACATGATTGAACTTAGGCTTGCTGAACAAGCATGATAACCTGAGTTCAAATGCTGATCAATTACATGAAAAGCTGCTGTGGCCATGTGTGCCTATAACTCCACCAGTGAGAAGGGCTGAGGGGGAGAGACAAGATGATCACTGGGCTAGCTTAATGCTAGTCTAGCTCCAACGGTAGTGAAAGATGTTGTCTCAAGAAAATAAGGTAGAGAATGACAGATCAGGACTCTTGATGTCTTCCTCTAGATACTGCACATGAGCAGATGTATGGACTATAACAGACCTGAGCATTCATCAAAGCAAGACAGCTCTTGCTCACCCTTAGGCAATATACATAAGAGTTGCTGTTTTTAGGGTGTAGTTTCCCTCCTTGTGTTGGAGTTTTCCATCTATTATCCTTTGTAGGGCTGGATTTGTGGAAAGATATTGTGTAAATTTGGTTTTGTCATGGAATATCTTGTCTTCTTCATCTAAGGTATTTGAGAGTTTTGCTCGGTATAGTAGTGGGCTGGCATTTATGTTCTTGTAGGATCTGTTTGACATCTGCCCAGGATCTTCTAGCTTTCTTAGTCTCTGGTGAGAAGTCTGATATAATTCTGATAGACCTGCCTTTATATGTTACTTGACCTTTCCTCCTTACTTCTTTTAGTATTCTTTCTTTGTTAAGTGAATTTGGTGTTTTGATAATTATGTAACAGGAAGAATTTCTTTTCTGGTCCAGTCTATTGGAGTTCTGTAGATTTCTTGAATATTCATGAGATTCTCTTTCTCCAGGTTAGGGAAGTTTTCTATAATTTTGTTGAAAATATTTACTGTCCCTTTAAGTTGGGAATCTTCACTCTCTTCTATACTTATTATCCTTAGGTTTGGTCTTCTCATTGTGTCTTGTATTTCCTGGATGTTTTACATTTTACATTTTGTGTTTTCTTTGACTGTTGTATCAATGTTTTCTATGGTATCTTCTGCACCTGAGATTCTCTCTTCTATCTCTTGTATTCTGTTGGTGATGCTTGCATCTATGACTCTTGATCGCTTTCCTAGGTTTTCTAACTCCAGGGTTGTCTCCCTTTGTTATTTCTTTATTTTTTCTACCTCCTTTTTGAGGTCCTGGATGATTTTGTTCATTTCCTTCACCTGTTTGATTTTGTTTTCCTATAATTATTTAAGAGATTGTTGTGTTTTCTCTTTAAGGGCTTCTACCTGTTTACCTGTGTTCTCTTGTAATTCTTTAAGGGATTTTTGTGTTTCCTCTTTAAGGGCTTCTACCTGTTTACCTGTGTTCTACTGTATTTCTTTAAGGGAATAATTTATGTCCTTCTTAAAGTCATCTATCATCATCATGAGAAGTGATTTTAGATCTGAACCTTGCTTTTATGTTGTGATGTTTTATCCAGGACTTGCTATGATGGGAGAATTGAGTTCTGATAATGCCAAGTAACCTTGGTTTCTGTTGCTTATGTTTTAAGCTTGCCTTCTACCATCTGACTATCTCTAGGGGTACCTGAACTCACTATATCTGACTGGAGCCTTTCCTTCCTGTGATCCCGGTTCTGTCAGAACTCATCAGAGTTCAGCTGTCTCTGTGATCCTGTGATTCTGGGATCCTGTGATCCTGAGATACTGAATGTGTCAGAGCTCCTGGGAATCAAACTGCTTCTTGGACCCTGAGATCCTGTCTTGAGTCAGGTGTAGGGATGGAGCGGAGAGTGAGAGAGAGAGTGCCAATGACTTGGAGAGTCGGGTTATACTAGTATTTATTCATAAAACAAATAGAAAGTGAAATGGGATCGCATTCATTCACACACTCACTTCACTCACCTCCAGTCTGGATTATGTGGTAGCCTGGCTCCAATGGCTGCACAGGCAAGGCCTGCGACATTTCCTGCTGTGCTTCAGATCTCCACTGGAGCCTTGGTCTAGAGTCGAGGTGTCTGGAATTGATGGGCTGGCTCCGAATATGAACTGGTGTCCACCTTAAGTGTCCCTGTAAGGCCCTGGGATCTGGGCAAGTTGCAGTTGTCAGACAGGGGTGTTTAAGTCTCTTTTAGCTCAGGCATTCCGAATTACTTTATCTGGTGTTTAGCCTTATCATCTCTATTCACACACTCCTGGCTTGGTTTCCATGATAACATTTTAGCCAATCAAAATTGAGGTGTTCACTTAGGATTTTTACCTTATCACATTTCACACACACACACTGGGCTGGGACACTTGTCATTTCTTTTATATTGCTTATATTTGTTTGTTACAGATCCTGCTCTGACCAAGCTCCTGGGATCCTGGGATCCTGATCCTGGGATCCTGGGCATGTTAGAGTACCTGGGAGTTGAGCTTTTTGGGGTGTTGTGGACTGGCTGCAGAATTAATGCCCAAGGTCTGCTCAGGGAACCAGCCTAGACTGGAAGAAATCCATGCCACTGGTTGGGCAGAGTTCCTGGGTGCCTGGGTCCCACTGGTCTGAGTTACTCCCAGTGTTAAGGCAGATATTGTGTCCTTCTCATCTCTATGATCCTGGGCATGTTAGAATGCCTGGGATTGGAGCTTTCTTTGGATATTGTGGGACTGGCTCCATGTTCGTTTTCATTATGTTGGAAGGTGCTAATAAAAACCATCTACAGAATAGAAAAACTAGAACTTTTACTTTAACAGTTGGTCTTGAATCAACAGATTAAATTACAAATAAACAAATGTAGAACTTTAGGCCCATGGGGTCAAATACATACTAAAAGAGAATTAAAGAATCTAAATGTTTGACAAATTAAATGTTAAGGGCATATTAGTATTCTAATTGAATATACATTTCATGAGGGTGAGAAATTCAGTGCTGTACAAACTTTAGAACATAGTAAACTGATAAAAATATATACCACATAAGTGAATATAAAATTATTCATGGCATTCAAGATTCATAAGCACCAATTAAAAACATAGCTCACTAAAAGAAATGAGAAAAATAAAAACATATGGTCGACTATGTTTATGTAGCAGAGATAATTAAATATTTTAGACTTTTGAGACCTAAATAAAATATAAAGCATATTTCAACTTAATTTATGTAAACATGTGTTGGATGCTTACTTCATGCCAGATAGTGTGCTAAATATTTAATTGAATGAGCAGATTTTCCTGTTCTGAAGCAATCTGGTGAAGATGTAAAATTTGGAGAGAAGACACATAAACCAGTCAGGGTGGGGTAGTTCTGCAATCCTAATAATGAGAAGAGTGTAACAGTAAAGTCAAAAGTTCAAGTCCAGCCAGGATAAAAAGCAAAAGCTCATCTCAAAACCAAAATGAAACAAAAGCAGAGATATTCCAGCTAACTGCAGTGAAGATGCACACTCAGCTTGCTCAGGTTGGAAGGTTTCAGATTTAGCCAAAGCCAATTGACATGAGGGTGACAAATTCCCTAGAAATGTGACCCAGATGACTCTAAACCAACTGACAGGAAAAAAGAGTAAACAAGAGAAAAGATCTAATCAAGGACAAAAGACATTCATCTCTCCCAAAACACATGGGGTCTTCAATTTTGGTGCTTCACTTTGCCTTACAAGTGCTTCTTTCTGTGTCACCATAGCAGAAGGACACTGCTACATCTAATACTTTAGTTTTAGTTTGATGTGGCTAAACAATGAATGTAAAAATAAAGTATTAAGGGCTTACACACCAGCATCATGTACACATATATGCACGAGCAGAATAATTTGAGCAGGTTGAACTGCACTGTGGCAGAGGACTGGTACGTTTTAGAGTTCTGAAGCCTCTTTTGGCACTGCCCTCATAGCACTCTGACTTCTGGCCTCAGTCAGCAGCCAGACTCTGTCTCCACCAACCCCCACTTTTTCCTTTTATGTTGTTCCTTGTTGTCCCTAGGCAGTTCATCCCGACCCTATCTGGTCTTCCTTCCTGGCTTATGATATCGCCTGTTTGAATCTGCTGCTATTGGGAGCTGGGGGGGATTCATCATTTACTGTTCTAGCTAACAGTCAGAACTGATGCTAAGGCAAGTGGAAACAAAATTAAAGGGAGACACTGCAGGACTCAGAAGCACTTGTGAGTTAATATACCTGCAGAAGGCCTATGTTTAATACAAAATGCTCAGGATGAAAGATATTTTACATTTGGGCTCTTTTTTCAGTGTTAGAAATAATTGGATACCTCTAATAAAACATATTATGGTTGAAACACAGGACTAAACACAAGACTTATTTACATTCCACACATAACATATATGTGGCCTCAAGTTATATTTTATACATTTTTTCTAGGAATTTTGTGTACAAGCAGTTTTCTGGTGTGCAATTTTCCATCCCTGACAATCTATCTGCATTCACAAAGTTTTAAATTTTGGAATATTTCACATTTCAGATTTTGATACTAAGGACATTCCATTGTGCATGCGTGTGCAGCACCGACGACCCTGACCGACAGGGAAGAAGGACCAGCACACCACGTCCTTCCAGCAACAGTTTACTCAGGAATGTCTTGCACAGCGGTTACAGCAAAGTGGCCCCGAGCTCCACCAGGAGTCTGACTATATACCTTTCATAGGACCACCCATGAGCCCATACCATGCTTCACAAAGTCATAGGCTACTAGGCATTGACGTAGAATCAGGCCACTGGTGAGCACGCCCCCAGGTCCAAATAAGGACTTGTTTACTCCACAGCTCCAGCTCGGCCAGCGCCATCTTTAAGGCATGGCAACAGCGCTCCACAGTTAACCCTTTTTTATTATAAGGGCTGAAATTGTGCGATCAAGCAAGCACCATCATGTAGGAACCCACGATCAAGGGCAAAAATACAGCTAATAGAAATGGCACTCACTCTACTGGGTGCAATGGGCTGAGCCCTCCAGGTGCAAGTGCTGAGTACCAAACGCATGCTAAACACCCATCCCAAGTGCAATGAGGTCAAGCGACCTCATGGGGTGCAAGGGCTGTCCAGAATGTGGATACCAAAAGCATGCTGAACACCCATCCCAAGTGCAATGAGGTCAAGCGACCTCATGGGGTGCAAGGGCTGTTCAGAATGTGGATATGGCAATGGGGTGAGCACTATTGCTGCTTTAATACCATCAGCCAGGCTTGTGGAGAAACACCAGCCTCAATGGCCTGGAATGCACACACCACCAGGGCCCTTTCTCGTCTCTGCATTTTCACCATCCAACATATGCAAAACAGGCAGAGTACACAGGCGCCTATTAAGGCAACAGCCAACATTCCTATGCCCACCCATTCCTTCAGATGATTCATGGCCTGGGAGATTCAGGCTGCTATTAGTAGTAAAGAAGCGAGGAAAAACTCGCACATCATGCATCACGGGCATTGGAATCGGGAACACCAACATGATCCCCCATCTCGGCTCCGCTTCCCCCTTTCTCATCATCACCAGCCAGATCACCGTCAGCAGCAGGAGGATCTTCATTTTTCACCTTCCTCACTAGATGTTCCAGCACCCACACTGGATCCTGCTGGTCCTGTGGGAAAACACAGACAGAGCCTTGTGCCCATGTCAGCACAGGATCAGGTCCCCTCCAGGAACCTGTTAAGATATCTTTCCACTTTACCATGCCTCGTGATGGGCCATGGGAATCACAATGTCTGCCTGCTGCTGAGTGGCCTTGAGAATCCAAATTCAAAAAATTTATGGTAAATAGAGCAAGAGATATTCTTTCCTTGGGGGTGCGGCCATAGCCTATTCCTCCTTTTTGTTTTTGTAAGCACTCTTTGAGGGTGCGATGTGCACGTTCCACAATTCCTTGTCCCTGAGAATTGTAGGGCAGTCCATGATTAAGATTTATCTCCATTTGCTTGCAAAAGGAAATGGAGGTTTGTGCTGAATAAGCAGGACCATTGTCAGTTTTTAGTTGTTGAGGTTTTCCCCATGCTGCCCAGGCTTCTAGGCAATGTCCTATGACATTACGAGCCTTTTCACCACTAATGGGAGCAGCATGCATGACACCTGAACAGGTATCAACAGATACATGAACATACTTTAACGTCCCAAAGTCTGAAATGTGCATGATATCCATTTGCCATATCTTGAGTGGCATAATCCTTTTGGATTCACTCCCACACTGGGAGGATGTAGATGAATCACACACTGTAGGCAATCTAAAACCACCTGTCTGGCATCTGCTCTAGACAAATGGAATTTCTTTTGTAAGGTCTTTGCATTAACATGAAACAACTGATGAAATTGTTTCGCCTGTTCAATTGTGGAGCTCCAAAAGTAACATTCACTTCTGGACAAATGATCCACAGCTTCATTACCCGCACTAAGCGGTCCTGGTAGACCCGTATGTGCTCTGATATGCTGAATGTAAAAGCATGTAGTCCTTTGCCAGATTAACCTTTGCAATTCTTGAAATAGTGAAAACACTGTGCTGTTATGCTTAATGAGACCTGCCACTTCCAGGATCTTTACAGCATTGACCACATAGGCAGAGTCAGAAATTAAATTAAATGCAAATCGACAGACCTTAAAAACTTCTAAGACAACTCTTAATTCTACAATTTGAGGGGAACCAGAATGAAACTGACACTTTACTGGTTCTTGTGATTCAATCATATTAGCACCACAGCCTGTCTTGGAACCATCAGTAAAAATATTAGGCGCCTCTTTAATGGGCTGCGATAAAGTCATTTTGGGAAAAAATCACAGGATGCTCTTTAAAAAATTATAATAACGGATGTTTGGGATAATGCTTATCAATCACACCATCAAATCCATACTGCAGAATGGCCCAATCATCCACAATGCCACAAAGAACTTTAACTTGATGGCTGGAATAGGGAACTATAATGCTGGCAGAGGAAACTCCAAAATACTGCAAACATTGCTGAATCCCAAGCAAGGCCAAAGCAGCTACTGCAGTTGGATAATGCTCAATAGATTTTCCTGGAGAGATTCTGGAATAGATCCATAATAATGGACCATCCTGCCACAACAACCCTGTAGGTTGAGAAAAGGTAGCTAAAATGCATAGCATGATGGGCTGTTCTTTCTTCCATCTCTGTAAAAACGCAGTCTGTAACCTGTCCTCAACAACCTGCAATGCCTCTCTGGCTTCTTTTGTTAACTGTCTAGGCGAATCTAACGCTGAATCCCCAATTAAAATATTATATAAGGGCTTCAATTCATAATTAGGTAACTTAAGATAGCCTCTTATCCAATTTATATCTCCTAATAATTTTTGAAAATCATTAAGGGTCTTCAAATTATCTTTTCTAATTTCGATTTTTTGAGGAACTATCTTCACCCTATCAATCTTGGTCCCTAAATAATTTACTATCATATCTCTCTGGACTTTCTCGGGGGCAATATACAATTTTCTTTCTTCTAACAATATCACTAATCTGCTATATGCAGAATTTAAGATATCCTCATTAGCGGCAGCCAACAAAATATCGTCCATATAAAGAAGGCATTTAATTTGGGGAAATTCCTTTCTTAAAGGAGCAATGGCCTCTCCCACAAACAGTTGACACATAGTGGGACTATTGGCCGTACCTTGAGGTAGAACTATCCACTCATATCTTTGATCTGGCTCCTCATGATTACACGATGGCACTGTAAAGGCAAATCTTTCGCTATCCTTGGAACAAAACGGAATGGAGAAAAAACAATCTTTGATGTCAATAACTATTATAGGCCAAGAGGCAAGCAACGCTGATAGTAGTGGCAAGTCTCTTTGTACAGGCCCCATGATCTGCATCTGTGCATTAATTGCTCATAGATCATGCAATAATCTCCATTTTCCAGATTTCTTCTTACTGACAAAAATAGGAGTATTCCAGGGAGACACAGATGGTTTGATGTGACCCAAAGATAACTGCTCTAGCACTAAGCTCTGAGCTGCCTGAAGCTTTTCAGAGGATAACGGCCACTGAGGAACCCATACAGGATCCTCTGTTTTCCACGTAATGGGAATTCTTCCCTCAGTGGCCCCTAGGAAAAACCCAGACCCTTCCTATCATTTTTTGGCATGGTTTCAATTGGTTGTGATTTCCCTTGTAGATACTTTCCTAATCCTTTACCAAGGTTCCATCCCATGTCTTGCATCATTCTCTGAGAGGGCATGGAACATTCAGCATTAGTTAAGCGATAATTCATGTCTCTTAAGAGATCTCATCCCCACAGACTAACAGGTAGCTCCAACACATAAGACTGGAAATGCCCATAATGTCCTCCTGATCCTCCCAAGGGAGTTCTCGGGCACTCATTTCAGGTGTCTTGGCATACCCTAGTCCTTGCAAAGTTTGAGATGAGGATTGAACCGGCCAGCCTTTCGGCCAATCTTTTAGGGTGACGATACTACGGTCTGCCCCTGTGTCTAGTAGTCCTTTGATGATTTTCCCATTAATTTTCAGTTCCACTATAGGGTGCTTCTCTAGATCAAGACTGAGATAAATTGAATCTACGCCAGTGGAACCAAAACCTTGACTTCCCCTATTACGATTCTGGGATGGAAACAATTCATGTAAACTAGGCAAAATGATTAATTGAGCTATTCTATCTCCAGGAGATATGGCTGAAACCCCTCTAGGGGAGGAGGCTAGGATCTTAACTTCCCCTTCATAATCTGCATCAATTACTCCTGAATGAATAATTAATCCTTTTAATGCAGAAGACGATCTTCCTATTAACAAGCCTACAGTACTAGGAGGTAACGGACCTTTAAAGTCTGTTGAAATAGGCTGCACTCCCATTTGTGGTGTCAATATGATGCGGGAGGTGCAACGGAGGTCCAGCCCCATGAAGCCTGATGTGGCCCTTCTTGGGGCCTCATATTGGGTAGGCTGATACTCCCTTGACTCTCCTGCCTCTCCATAGCCCCATATATTTGAGGGCCCTGAGGCCAGGGGCCCTGCACTCCGTTTTTTGACATTGAATGACCACTTGCTTGCTCAATAGGTCGTCCGTTGATATCCTTGACCAACCTACACTCATTAGCCCAATGGTTTCCTTTTCTGCACTTAGGACATACTCCAAGAGGCCCCTTCTGTACCTCTCACCCTCTATTTGGACACTGACGTTTTAGATGTCCCTGCCTGCCACATGAGAAACAGGTACCTGGGGCCTTTGCCTTAACCTTAGAATACTGGACCACTCCTCGCATCACGGCAGCTGCCAACCCAGCATTGGATAAAGGACCTCCTATTTCTCTACACGCCTTCATCCATGCTTGCAGTCCTTTGTTTTTCCAAGGGGTGATGGCCTGACAGCATTCTCTAGTACACTGCTCAAATATGAGCTGTTGCACTAGTGGCATGGCAGTATCAGGATCTCCAAAGATCCGACCTGCAGCCTCCATCATTCTAGCCACAAAATCAGAAAATGGCTTTGTTGCTCCTTGAACAATCTTGGTTAAATTTCCTGACACCTCTCCTTTATTAGGCAAAGCTTTCCATGCCTTCAAAGCCAACTGATTAATTTGGCCATAGACTTGTGGAGGATAAGCTGTCTGTCCCTTCTCCACTGCTTTACAGCATCGCTGATCTTCTAAGCAGCTCCTCACTAGCTTCCAGACTGGTCTCACTCCTCCCTTCAGGGTTCCCTGCTCCCAAGCAAAGTCCAAATCACGACCAAGCTCGTCCCAGCAAGGAACTATAAGGTTGCCAGACACTGCGAACTACGGGGCGACAGTATCACATTCCTCCAAAATTCTTTCTAAGGTTTCTTCCTTGATTTTCAATCTTTTCTGGATTAGCAGCTCCTTAAGAGCCAAAAAAATTTGGGTGCGAATATGAAGCACCCATCGTAAAATTTTCCCTGAACTACTTTCACCTTTGGTTCGATGCTCTGCGAACTTCCTCCCCCTTTTTCTCTTTAAGTTACTTTCACTTTTGCTTGCCTCCCACCTGAGGACTTGCAACAATGAAGCCTCCTTCCCGAGGGCTTGGAACAATGAAGCCTCCTTCCCAGAGGACCTACAACGATGAAGCCTCCTTCCCGAGGACCTTTTTACTGACGGGCCCCACTTACCGGCCACTTTCAGATCAATCGCCCTGACTGCTGCTGGTTCTGGAACACCACGGGAGTCCCCAAAAGATGGGATTCTCCCCATGCGGGCCACCAAAATGTGCGGTGCTGATGACCCTGACCAACAGGGAAGAAGGACCAGCACACCACGTCCTTCCAGCAACAGTTTACTCAGGAATGTCTTGCACAGCAGTTACAGCAGAGTGGCCCCAAGCCCCACCAGGAGTTTGACTATATACCTTTCTTAGGACCGCCCATGAGCCCATACCACACTTCACACAGTCATAGGCTACTAGGCATTGATGTAGAATCAGGCCACTGGTGAGCATGCCCCCCGGGTCCAAATAAGGACTTGTTTACTCCACGGCTCCAGCTCGGCCAGCGCCATCTTTAAGGCATGGCAACAGCGCTCCACACATGCGCTTCTGGTTTGTCCTGTTGTAGAAGAGCCAAAGCTAACAACGGCAAATCCAGCACACGTGACACGTGTTGGAGGTCTGACCTCCATGGGCAAGCTTCTAGCTTCTCATGCCCACTGCAAGCATTTTTTATGCCATTGAATAAGCAGAAATGAGGTTTGTTTGAAATAGTTTGTTGTGTGTCTGTCTTCCAGGAGGCAGTGATTTAATACTTTCAGCGGCTTGCTCTTCTCCTCTCTCCCTGTCACAGAGGCAGGAGAGCCCACCTGTCCTAGGACAAGGACTGAGAGGATACTTGAGGTAAACATGCTCGACTCTGAAATGAGAACTCCCTTGCTGTCAGAGTTCATATTTAACAAGTGCTGATAACAAGGTACTACTAATCTGTAGAATTCGCGTCACACCATTCCACTTCCCACCTGTCACCGCTAACATGTATATGCAGTTCCACTGGCCTCCAATTCTTCATTCCTCTTGCCAGACTCACATTATCTAGGTGAATTTATTTTGAATTTTGATTTAAAAATTCAAATTCTGCTAAAATTGTTTCCAAATTTTCAACAAAATAGTGCACCTGTTAATCCTTTATTTACTGATGTTATTTTCTTTTTTTTTTCCTTTTACTTTTTTCTCCTCTCTTATAATTTATACCAACCCCAGGTTTCCCTCCCCCTCCTCTCATTTCCCCTCAAGTACTCTTTCCCCCAGACCTCTATTTTCCTTCAGAAAAGAGCATAACAATATGCAAGAAGACTAGGGCACAAATGATCATATCAAGGCTGGACAAGGCAGCCTAGCAGGAAGAAAGAAAAGGGTCCCATGAGCAGGCAAAAAGAGTCAGGGACACCCACACTCCCACTGTTAGCAGTGACACTGAAACTCCGAGCTTAACAACCACAATAGGTATCCAGAGGATCTAGCACAGGACACAGAAAGGCTCCTCAATTGTCAGCTCAGTCTCTGTGAACCACTATGAGCCCTACTCAGTTGATCCTGTGGGCTGTGTTCTCATGGCTTCTTATCTTCAAAAGCCTATTGTTCAAGATTAACTGTTAAGAGAATGTGGATTATGTTATCAATATTCACTTTTATTGACAAGATATTAATTGATAAGATATGCTGGTATTTTAAGAATAACCCAAAATTTGATAAATATTAAAGCAACATAGAAAGATAATTGCATAAAAGCAAGTGCTATCAACTGATATTGTTATCAAAGGATGTTTCAATCTATTGCAACGATTTAGGATGTGAAATTTTCATATTCTGTGTGTGGTATACTCAGCATTTATCAGAGGAGGAAATAATTTCATGTGTTTTTTTATTTGGTTGGTTGTTTGGTTTTTTTTGCATTTTCTTTGCGTGTCTGGCTGGCCATACATTGCCACAGTGTACATGTGGTGGTGAAAGGATAACTAACTGTTGGTTGGATCTTTCTTTCCACCAGGCAGGTTCTAGAGATTAGACATAGGTCATGAATACGCCATGCTGGACAATAAGCACTTTGCCCACTGAGCTATCCTGCTGGCCTTCAGTATTTGGATGAAAGGAATTACAATTAAAATGACTTAAATGATTTTGGTTAATTAATTAAAATAATTTGTCCATTAATCCCATCCCATTTTAGTTCTTAATATTTTTCAGAATCTTATAATGAGATAAGTCAATATGACCAAATTTACAGATATATTCTCTAAATTTACCAGCAGTAGATAAAATATGTTTAGTTTTTTTCCATTCAAAAAAGTAATCTGTTTAAAGAAAAGTTGTTAAATTTCCCTAAGGCTAGATAAAATTTATATTGATTGCAATAGAGTTAAATTAGACTCCTGATTTCAAAGACATGATTTCAATAATAGCAATCAAATATTGGTTCATCTACTTGAATAGAACAAGGCCACTGAGACAAATCCAGGTTTTGTTATTGTTTTGAATTATATTTTTTAAATTATCTTATTTATTTACATTTCAAATGTTATCCTGCTTTCTAGTCCCCTCTCCAATAGACCCCTACTCTCTCACCCACCCTCACTGACCTTACCCCTCTAGCATCTCCCTTCTCTGAGACATCAAACCTCCACAGGACCAAGTCAATCCCCTCCTACTGAGGCCAAACAGGGAACTCCTCTGCTACATATTCAGCAGGGACCAAGGAACAGCCCATGTATTCTTCTTGGTTGGTGCCTCAGTCTCTGGGAGCTCTGAGGGGTCTAGTTAGTTGATTCTGTTGTTCTTCCTATGTGGTGGCCATCTTCTTCAGCTCCTTCAGACTTTCCCCGAATTTTTCCATAGGCATCTGTGGGCTCAGTCCATTGGTTGCCTGTATGTATCTGTATCTGTCTGCCAGGTGCTGGTACAACCTATTAGAGAACAGCCACGGCAGGCTCCTGTCTGTAAGCACAACACGACATTAGTAATAGTACTGGGGTTTGGTAACTGAGTATGGGATGGATCCCAAATTTGGGTGGTCTATGGATGACCTTTCCTTCAATCTCTGCTCCATTTTTGTCCCTGCATTTCCTTTATACAGGAACAATTCTGGGCCAAAAATTTAGAGATGGGTGGGTGGCCCCATTCCTCAACTGGGGGCCATGTTTACCTACTGGAGGTAGTCTATCTCTTTAGGTTCCATCTCCCTACTGTTGGGCATTGCAGCTAATGTCATCCCCAATGAGTCCTGGGAGTCTCTTAGATTCCTGGTGTGGGGGACTTTCTAGTGGTTCCCCTGTCCCCCATCCCACACTGCTACATATTTCTATTCATTCTTTCCTGCTTCCCCCATACCTGATCCTTCTCCACTTTTTTCCTTCACCCTCCCTTCTCCCATCCAAGTCCCTCCTTCCCTTTGCCTCCTTTGAGTATTTTATTCCCTGTTCTAAATGGGATTGAAGCATCCATTCTTGGGCCTTCCTCCTTGTTAAGTGTCATATGGTCCCATGCTCATACACCAAACCCCAATACTATTACTAATATCATGTGCTTACAGACAGGAGCCTACCACGGCTGTCCTCTGACAGGTTCTACCAGTACCTGACAGATAGAAATCTTGTAAATAATTTCAGTTTTCATGTATGAATTTGCATCACTTGTCTCCAGGTAATCCTTAAATCCTTTACATGCATCAGTTCAGCTACTTGTTATATAAGAATGGTAAGAAGTGAGACATTAACTAAATTCTACTATTATGTCATATTTGATATTAATATAATCTTGGATATATAAGACAATTTCTCAGAGCTCTTAAATTCATACTCAAGCTTAATGTATAGCCTTTATAGTTTCTATAGTAAAATAAGAAATATTGAATGCTTGTCTTCAACTGCTTTATATGTTTTTAAAGTAGCTAATAAAAGGCAAGAGGCTGTGGTTGCATCAAGTTTCTGGTTTGGCTTGCTATTCTATATTTGCTTAGTAAATATAGGCATAGACAATTTTGAAAAAGTGAACCTTCAAAACTACAATTTGTGGTTGGAGAGATTACTCAGGTAAATCTAATGGATATGTGGTTGAAATGGACCAAACAAAAATGACTGGAAAAATGATCTGGAGCTAGGCTTCTAAGTAGAGTCATGACACTAGGGTAAGAGAAGATGAGAGGTAAAAGATACCAGTCAAAGATGGCAGGTTCAAAGGCAATAGATCTGAAACCTCTGTAAAGCAGAACACAAGATGGACATAAAGCAAACCTTAACAAGCACAAAAATATTGAAAGGATCACACATGTTCTATTCAACCACTAAACAATAACACTTAAAATCAACCCCAAACAAAAATCTAATAATTGTATAAACTCACAGAGATTAAACGAACCATTACTGGATGATGAACAGTTCAAAGAAGAAATCAAAATATTCCTGGAAATAAAGGAAAATAAAAACACAGCAAAACAAAACCTCTGGGGCACATTAAAGTTAGTTCTAAGAGGGACGTTTATAGCCCTAAATGCTTACATTTAAAGATTAGGAAGAACACAAAGAAATTGCTTAATGATGTAACTCATGAATTTGTAAAAATAAGAACAATCCAAACCCAAATTCAGTAGATCACAAAAAATAATAAAAATCAAAGTAAAAATTAATGAAATAGAAACAAAGAATTGACTCATAGAAAAGCAGATTCTTTGCCTTAGCCCAACTACACTAAGAAAGAAAATGATAGTCCAATCTACAGAATAAAAAATGAATAGGGAAACACTGAAAGAGACCTCATAAAAATACAGAATTTAACAAAAGAATATAAAAAAAAACCTTGTTCTGCAGTAAGTTGGAAAATCTAAAAGAAATGGATGATTTTTCCTGACTTATCCAAAGTATCAAAGTTAAATCAAGAAGAAATCAACAACCCTCATAAACAGATGAATAACAAAAAAAGGGACTGAAACCAGAATTAAAATCCTTCTAATGCTAACCTCTCCCAGTACACACACACACATACACACACACACACACACGGGTGTGGGGGGGAGAGACATGCACACACAATTGTGTGGTCCAAAAAGATTCACAGAAGTATGTACCAGGCTGTCAAATAACTGCAACTGATACTTCATAATTTAAAAGAAATTAGAATCAAAAGAATAGCTTCCAAACTCATTCTATAAAGCTAATATTGTAATACTCAAAACAGGTAAACAAAACAAAAACAAAAACAACAACAAAAACAGGAACAACAGAACCCTACCTACCAATATCCCTGAAAGTTGACACAAAAATCCTCAATAAAGTATTATTGAATATTAAATAAAGTATTGAAAACAAGCACATTCCAAGATCACCCACCATAATCAAGTTGGCTTTATCCTAGAAATTCAGGATTTGTTAACATACGTAGGTTAATAAATATACTAACTTTATAAATGGATCTTATGGCAAAGCCATAAAATCATCTCTATAGATAATGAGCTTGTGACAAAAATCTAACATGACTTCATAATAAAAGTCCTAGAGGAAGTAGGGGTGGAGGGGACATGTGTTAACATCACAAAGGCTATCTGTGACAAACCCAAAGCCAATGCTATCCCCTATGAAGAGAAACTTGAATTAATTATATTAAAATTAGGAACAAGCTGGGCAGTGGTGGCACATGCCTTTAATCCCAGCACTTGGGAGGCAAAGGCAGGTGGATTTCTGAGTTCGAGGCCAGCCTGGTCTACAGAGTGAGTTCCAGGAGAGCCAGGGCTATACAGAGAAACCCGGTCTTGGAAAAGAAAAAAAAAGAAAAAAATATATAGTAGAAATGGTAGGACTACTTCTATGTAAACATGGGGGGGGGGGAAGCAAGCAGCTGCAGAAGGATCTCCTTCAGGAGGACCTAATTGAGGACTTCCTGTTTCGCCAGCATTCCTGCAGGAGTCCTAATTGAGGACTATCTGAGAGAGCAGGGATTGCTGGTGCAAATAACGCCAGCCAATCAGGAACTGCTGTTTAGAATAGATAGTTTCTTAGAACCAATGGGGGCGTGGGTGAAGGGTATTTAAGGAACTTCCAGCAGTGTTCAGATGAGCTGGCTGCAGCATTTCTCACCTGTTCCCAGATTCTGTGCCAATTTGCTCCCAAGCCCCAAGAGTAGGTTAAGGTCGGGCAGAGAGCTGACCAGGGGACAGGCAATAACAAAAACTAGTGCCTCAAAGTGTGGATACTTCGATCCTTCTTAGAAGGGGGAGCAAAATACCCATGGAAGGAGTTGCAGAGACTAAGTGTGGAGCAGAGACTGAAGGAAGAATAATCCAGAAACTGCCCCACCTGGGGATCCATCCCATATACAATCACCAAACCTAGACACTATTGTGGATGCCAACAAGTGCTTGCTGACAGGAGCCTGATATAGCTGTCTCCTGAGAGGGTCTGCCAGTGCCTGACAAATTCAGAAATGGATGTTCTCAGCCAACCATTGGACTGAGCACAGGGTTCCCAATGAAGGAGCTAGAGAAAGGACCCAAGAAGCTGAAGGGGTTTGCACCCCTATAGGAGGAACAACAATATGAACAAACCAGTACCCTTCGAGCTCCCAGGGACTAAACCACCAACCAAAGAGTACACATGGTGGGACTCAGTCTCCAGTTGCATATGTAGCAGAGGATGGCGTCATCGGTCATCAATGGGAGGAGATGTCCTTTGTCCTGTGAAGGTTCTATGCCCCAGTGTAGACGAATGTCAGTGCCAGGAAGCTGGAGAGAGTGGGTTGGTGAGCAAGGGGAGGGGGAATGAAATAGGGGGTATTTCAGAGGGGAAACCAGGAAAGAGGAGAACATTTGAAATGTAAATAAAGAAAATATCTAATAAATAAACACACTGATGAAGTGATCATGGACACACTCCTGTTTATAATTGCACCAAAGACAATCAAGTGTCTTGAAATAAACCTACAGAGGAGGCAAAACACCTTAGCAATGAAACTTTCAAATCTCTGCAGAAGTTGTGAAAATAACAGCAACAACACTGGAACACTAGATAATAGAATGATATCTTTTCATGAATTGGTAGAATTTATATTGTGAAAATAGCCAACTTTTCAAAAACAATTTACATATTTAATGGGATCACAATCAAAATATATGTGGCATTCTTTATAGAACTAGGGGGGAAATCTAAAATTCATTTGGTACAAGCAAAGAGCCAAGATAGACAAAGCAGTCCTAAGCAAAAAGAACAATAGTAGAAGAATTACCATATATCTAGACATCAAGATATATTATGAAGCTATAGAAATAAAATCAACATAGTGTCACAAAAGCAGAAATGCAGACCACTGAAAGTCAACAGAAATATCAAATATGAATACTCATAAATAGAGTCATCTGATATTTGACAAAGAGGCAAAAAACATGCACTGGAAAAAAAGATTATTTAACAAAAGGTGCTGTGAAAACTGCATGTCCATATGAAGAAGAATGAATTTAGTCCTGTACTATCACCCCCTCCCCCAGATAGATACAAGTGGATCTAAGGCTTCCATTTAAAGCCTGAAATGACAAAACTACTAGAGGAAAGCACAGGCCGTACCCAGCCAGGTAGTGCTGTGGAAAGGACTAGGGGGCTTGAGGCAATCAATTGTCAAGCTGGACTTCATAAAACTTAAAAGCTTCCCTACAGCTAGGGAAAGCAATCACATGAAGAAGAAAGCCCTAGAACAGGAAAAATCTTTTCCAGCAATTCATCTGACAAAGGATTAAAGGACAGAGTACACAAAGAATTCAAAAGAGAAAGAATTCTGAAACAAATTACCCAATTAAAAGTGGGGTAGCATCAGAACACAGTTCTCAATAGAAGAAACAAAAGTGGTTAAAAAGCACCTCAAAACATGTTCATCGTCCATATCAGTTTGGGAAATGGAAATTAAAACAAATTTGTGACTTAATTTTTCCTCAGACAGAATGGCTAAGATCAACAGCAACAACGACACCTGACAACCAATGCTGGCAAGGTTGAAAGGAAAAAGAACCTTCATTCACTGTGAGTAGAAGGGCAAAACAATACAACCATGCTAGAAATTAATATGGAGAATTCTTGAGAAACTAAAAGTAAATCTATTATAGGATCCAGCTGTACCACTCCTTCACATATACAGAAAAGACTTTACATCCTGCTCAGTAGATACTTGCTCTGCTATGCCAGTTGCTAAGAGAAGTTCTCATTGCCAACTTATTCACAGTGGTTAGGAAAGGGAAACAACCTAAACCATCCTTTAAAATATAAATGGGTAAGAGTGCAATACAGATAAACAATGCAGGACTATTCAGCTTTAAAGAAAAATGGAATCATGAAATTTGCAGGTAAATGCATCGACTAGTAAATATTCTATTGAGTGAGTACTGAGTAAGATAACTCACATCCAGAAAGTAAAAAGGGACCATAGGCAGAGTGTGTGTGTATGTGTGTGTGTGTGTGTGTGTATGTGTGTGTGTGTGTGTGTGTGTCTATGTGTCTGTGTGTCTCTGTTCATGTCTATTGTGCACACTAAACAAGTGTGTGTATGTATATGTGTTAGAGGAAATTAAAGAACTTTGGCTGACAATTGCCACCCAAGAGAGCCATAGATTAACAAAAGCCCCAATACCAGGTATAAGAAATTTCCTTTTGAATGGTTATTTAAGGTGTTCCAAATGAATCTGAAAATAATGTAGACTATAGACATAGTCTTTGGTTGCCTCTCAGAGCTTGAAGGTTTCTGAGGAACCCACACACTTAGAACACAGGGCCCAGACAATTTGATCTACATGTTATCTGAAACCCTCTTCCTTGGTCTATCCTTCATAGTACCAGAAAATACTATGCCAGTTGCTAAGAGAGGGGAGAAATTAATCACTCTAACCAAATGCAATACCTATTAGCCTCAATAATGACAAACCAGCATTGCAAGATAGCCATGAAGGTGCAGTAAGCGGCAGCACTCATCTGTTGGCAGCACTGACAACTGTCTAGTTGGACGTAAGGACTACTCAATAGGAAAGAAAGCATGTCTAGAAATAGAGATCTAGCCAGATGCCTGGCCAATGAGATCATAAACATTAGATAATAATCTAGGTAGTGCCATTTTGATAGAACTACATAATTCCTACTATATTCAAAATTTTAGACTAATATCCTTCATCAAAGAGCCAGAATATTAGAAGTCTACTGTGAAACTATCTCTCATAGAAATGACTTCAAAAATAAGACATGAACAATGGCAGTATCAATAGACATACTAATGTGGAAGAGGGGGAAAAAGTCTCCTGGGTCCCACATTTAGACAAAGAACTATAGCTTATTAATGACTGCTGAGAGAGGAAGCCACCTTATTAGTTACCTTGTGTGAAGTAGTCAACCCTGAAATCATATACCCTCAACAATAAAAACAGACTCAGTAAGTTATTTATGTATTCATATGTAAACATATGTGTAACAACATTAATAATAATAATAATAATAATAATAATAATAATAATAACAAAAAAGAAGCTACAATTTTCAGAATGAGTGAATATTGGAAGAAATTGGACAGAGAGAACTTGGAAGGGTTTGGACAGAAGTAAGAGAAAGTGAAAATTGATATATTTTCATTAAAATCTACTAAATTAGCTGGTTTGTAATAGTGCATGCCATTAATCCCAGTACACAGGAGGGAGAGGCAGAAGAATTTCTGAATTGAAGGCCAGCCTGGTCTACAGAGTGAGTTCCAGAACAGCCAGAGCTACACACAAAGAAACCCTGACTCAAAAAGCACAAAAAAATTTACTAAATTAATTTTTAAAGACTGTAATTTATTTTATAGGTGTTGATTTACTCTTCAAATGTCTTAATATCCTATATTTACAGCTAAACAGCATTTTTTTAAACATTTTAGTTCAATTCACTTGGTTGTTTTGTTTTGTTTTGTTTTTTACAAATGTGAAAAAGTATCCTCATAGTAGACATATGGGTAAAGTGTGATTTTTGCATAGGTTGGTACTATTTTCTAGATCTGATCTTGCTTTCATTCTCTCACACAAGCAGAAGCAGATAAATCTACCTTGTCTACCTTACCACAATTATATTTCTAATAGTTTTTATGAAAGAAAAGAAGAATATGAAAAAGAATTTTTAGAGCATGTTTATCATAACATTATTAAGGTGAAAACATGTTAATTTAAAAATATAGCAACAACTAATAGTAGGGTGACATGTGGTATTCAAATGAGATAAAATAGAATACTTTGAAGTACAATTGAGAATATGAAATACTATAGTACTTGTAAGAGAAAATGCAGGCATGACCTGGCAGCCAGCCTACCTGGCACACTTCACTTTTAAGTATGAAGCATTGTTCAGATACACTGTGTAAAAGTGTATTTCTGTCCTCTCTCATCTAGCTAAGGCAGTCTCTGATTGGCTTTAATAAAAATCTGATGGCCAATTAGCTGGGCAGGAACTAGAAGATGGGACTTCCAGGGATTGAGAAAGGAACCCTGGGAAAAATAAGAGGGAGAGCCCTTTCACCAGGAGACATGGGAGAAGATGGACATATCTGGCCTGGAAAGTATAACTAAGCATGTAACTGGATGGGGCTAGGTGGCCGGATTAAGTTAGATGAGCTAGTTGAAACTCTGCCTAGCTAAGACGTAAGCTTTGAAATATGAAAGGGTTTCTCTGTGAATATTTGGGAAACTAGCTGTTTAAGAAATAATTGCAGGTGGGACCAGCTGGGAGGAACAGGCCTCACAAGTCACAGGGGAGTCCCAGGGTGGCAGGGACAGAATCCTCTCAGCCTCCGAGTGACATATGACAGCAGTGGATCTGCAATCCTCTCTGCTCTGCCCAATCCTCTCTGCCCCTTCATTACTAGTGAAGAGTGCGCCTCCAGGAAGTGCTTTAACCCAGTGACTCAGGTGAGATCCACCATTTTCTCTCCTGTGACTTTCTAAGGCAGAACCAGCTGAGAGGCACAGGCCTCACAAGTTGCAGGTGAGTTGTAGGGTGGCAGGGACAGGATCCTCTTGCCAGTGACACTGGTGGGTCACCAACCCTCTCTGCCCCTTCCCTGAAAGTGGAGAGCCTGCCTCCAGGGAGTGCATTAACCCAGGGACTCACCCATCTGCTCCTGGGTTTTACCAAAGGAGAGCTAATCTCCCAGAAGTACTGACACAGGCTTACAGACCCACAGAAGGAACAAGCTCTAGTCAGAGACAGCAAGAACATCTAACACCAGAGATCAACAGATGGTGAAAGGCAAACGCAATAATCCTACCAACAGAAACCAAGACTACTTGGCTTCATCAGAACCCAGTACTCCCACCACAGCAAGTCCTGGATATCCCAAAACACCGGAAAAGCAAGATTTGGATCTAAAATCTTATCTCATGATGGTGATAGAGAAATTTAAGAAGGACATGAATAACTCCCTTAAAAAAATACAGGATAACACAGGTAAAGAGGTACAAGCCCTTAAAGAGAAAACAAAACAAAAAAACAAACAAACAAAAAAAAAACAAAAAAAAAAAAAAAAAAA